>JASTWL010000447.1:0-149638 GCA_035220575.1 Temnothorax rugatulus | reverse complement strand
GTCAGCGTCGGCGCCTCTTTCTTCACCGCGATCAAGCTCGAGTTGTCGACGATCTTTTTCAGCGGTTCGACGAGAGGCCTAAAGTGCGTGTCCAACTCAATGTCCTTCTCGATCTTACCGGTCTTCAGAGCGCGAAGTTTCTTGCGAATCGAATCACTCGTTTTCGCAATCTCTTTCGCGATCTTCTCGCGTTCGCGAATATTCTCGCTCCTGACGATCGCAGCCATCGCGGGAAAAAAAGCAGAGTGTCGATCTCTCTCTCTCTCTCTCTCTCTCTCTCTCTCTCTCTCTCTCTCTCTCTCTGTAAACGCTAACGTTTCACCTTCGACGACGTATCGGCGACGACTGACCGCTTTTGCGGTATCGACGCTAACGTTTCACCTTCGACGACGTATCGGAGACGACTGACCGCTTTTGCGGTATCGCGAACACGTTAAATCCTTTTCTGTATCGGCCGTTCGAAAGCGCGCTGTCCTTGTCTATCACTACGAATCCGTACTTGCATTGCCAACAATCGTGGCACAACGAGCAAAATTCATCGTACGGCATGTCGGTATTTACGTGATCGTTCTACACGTGTTTCAGATTAGTGGCATCCTGTTTGAACAGGATCAGCAGATTCGCGTTGTCACGTATCAGGTGTTTAGGTATTCTCGCGTACGTCTGACAGAGATAAAAGCAGTCGACGTTCGAGTGCCTGCCCATTGAGAAATACTCTCTCACGGCGTCTTGCTTATCGTACGCCACGTCATCGAAGACGAAGATCGAGTTTGATCGCGCGTCGCTCGGTGGAATGACGTCACTGTTATTGGAGAAGGTATAGTACCCAATTTCGTCGATCGATGTCAATAAATTCTCCAGATATCGGTATTTCGGTTGTTGCAGCGATTTCCAGTACACGTACATGTTCTCGAAACGTACACCGTACTTTCCAGCAAACTTATCAGAACGTTGGTTTTACCGCAATTCGAGGGGCCGCAAATGATCGCGCGTATAGTAGTCGGTAGTATCGTACCGTGTCTGCGCTTGCGCTTCTCCGCGTTGCCCTCCATCGACCGTGATCTGATGTCGTCGCGATGCGTCACGCGAATCGTCAACGGTTGTCGCACGAATCTCATTTTTTCTTGCACTTTGTACGACTGAATCGGACTTTCGTTCGAACGGCTATTTATAGGTGCGCGGCACCGCGAATCGCTCAGTCGCAAAGATGTTCGTCCTGCTGTCAAGACCTTCGGACATTCGCGATTTTAGCGCCGAACAGCTGCAATTTGTGCCGAAAGCCGTTCTGTTGCAAATGTGCGGCGATCACGTCCACTACGTGTGGGACAAGCTTCCGGAGCATATAAGGCGGATTTGGAGGTTCAGACCTATCGTCGCTGATACGAACATTACAATCAACCGTGGCAGCGAACGCACATCGACGGTCCCGCCCCGTTGATTAAGAATTGCGGCGAATGTCAACGAAAATCAAAACAGGTAGAAGCCTGTTTAATCGCGCGATAGGTGCACTTCCGTTCGATGTGCACATTCCCGGCTATCAGTTTTGCGGTCCGGGTACTCGTTTACGAGAACGATTGGCGAGAGGTGATCCGGGTGTAAATCCCTTGGACGCGGCGTGTCGCGAGCACGACATAGCCTATTCGCGTAGCAAAGGCCTCACCGAGAGACACGCGGCGGACAGGATACTCGCCGAGAGAGCGCTAGGACGCGTCATCGCGAGAGATTCGGCTCTCGGAGAGAGGGCTGCCGCTACAGCCGTCTGGGCGGCCATGAAGACTAAGACGAAACTCGGAATGGGCTTGAAAACACGGAAAACACGGAAAACACGAACGAGGAAAAGGTCGACGAAGAAACGGATACTTCCGACGGCGAAACGGGGCGGCGTATTGCCGATTCTACCGTTGTTGGGAGTTCTCGGTTCTCTGGCCGGCGGAGCGGCCGGAGTTGCAACGGCGGTGAACGCTAGCAAAGCCGCGCGGCGTCAGCTGGAAGAGACGCAGCGTCACAATCGCGCCATGGAAGGTCGCGGACTTTATCTCGCTCCGTACAAATATGGACAAGGACTGTATCTCGGCCCGCACAAACGCGGGCGAGGAGTAGCGTTGAAGAATAAAAAAGAACATAAAAAAAAGTCGTTAAATATGCCCACGGGTAGTACGACTAACGTACAATTGAGTCGACTGGCAAGGCGTATGCGCGTACCGTTCTTCGGAGGTGTTTTCATGCGTGATTCGTTACCGATCGTCGATGGCGTACGTCGAAACGAGAGCGGTATCGTGAATTTGGACGATGCAGAGGGTCCCGGTACTCATTGGGTAGCGTACGCCAAGAGGGGAGATCGAGTCGTATATTTCGACAGTTTCGGCAATCTTCGACCACCGAAAGAACTGGTGCGATATTTCGGACCGAGCGTGACGAAGATTGAGTACAATCACACGTCTCAGCGCTACGATCAGAGCATCTGTGGACAATTGTGCCTGCAATTTCTCCGGACGATCGACGACGACGACGACGACGACGACGACGATCGGCGCTAATTTAAAACCTGACGACGCGCCGTGTGGAGACGCAGTATTCGTCGAACGGCTTCTGTCGACATGTCTATAACGTTCACGCTGACCGGGAAGAGCAGCATCCTCGCGGAGCACTATTTTCCCGCTGTGGATCTGAGCGACGGTGACTACGAGCTCGGTCTAACGTGTTTTGAGACTTATCACATGATTCCGAACGTGAATTCCTCGAATAATAAATTTTATTTCGACGAGGATGACACGGAAAATACGATTCCCGAGGGATCGTACGAGATACGGGCCATACACGAGTTTTTGAAACGCGAAATTTCACGGAAACGTCCGCGACGCGTGGTTCGTTCCAACGACGATCGTACGTCGGTCGCGAATATCGCGCGAGAGGAGACCATTCGCGCGAACAGCTATGAAGACGAGGCCGCGGAATACCCGTCGATAGTGCTCCGCGCAAATTACAATACGATGAAGAGCGAGATCAAGTGCGCTTTCAGAGTGAACTTTAACAAACCGAACAACGTCGGATCGTTGCTGGGATTCTCGTCGACGCGTATATTGCAGCCGGGACAGTGGCACGAATCGGACGCACCGATTAATATTATCAACGTAAACATTATCCGCGTGGAGTGTAACGTGACCACGGGTGCGTACAGCAACGGCAAACGCGTTCATACGATACATGAGTTTTCACCGAGCGTACCACCGGGATATAAGATATCGGAAACGCCGGCGCAGATCATTTACCTGTCGATCGTCGCGCGGAGCGTTACGAATCTGACGATACGCGTCGCTGATCAAGACGGACGATTGCTCGATTTTCGCGGAGAAGAGATCACCGTCAGATTGCACGTACGACGTCGAGAGCGATAACGCACCAGTGTATGCGTGAGCGTGAGTGTACGCGCGACATATGAGATGCTAGTGTTGAACGACTCGAAGCACGCGACAGATAACAGTAATATCTTTACGGCTGCGTCGATCGACAATATCGTCAAGTCGACATTCGGTGGCGTTAAAAAAAGAGAGACGAGAAAGAAGCTCAACGCGTCGAACGTTAAATTTTTACAATCTCTGGGATTCGCGGTGCGAAACATCTGAACGATGACTGAAATTCTCAACATCGGAGGTGAGCCGGTCTTTGACGATCGCATCGTCAAGATCGAGACTCACACGTACAACCCGTACGCCAACACAACGTTCGAGTACAGCGACGAGATACGAATACCCATACAACAGCAGGATCTGTACACGTTGCCGAGCCAAAGTTTTCTCTACGTCGAAGGAACATTGACGGTGACCAGAGCAGCCGGCCAAGTCAATGAAGTGGTATTGGGGCAAAATTGCGTCGCGTTCATGTTCGATGAAATTCGATACGAGCTCAACGGCGTGGAGATTGATCGCTGCAGAAACGTAGGAATAACCAGCACGCTCAAGAACTACGTTACGGTATCGTCCGACAGAAGCGTGATCCTGAGAAACGCCGGCTGGAATCCACAGAATAACGCGAATGGATATTTCAATTTCTGCGTACCGCTCGACACGTTACTGGGATTTTGCGAGGATTACAAACGCATGATGATCAACGGTCAACACCAATTGATCTTGATGCGATCGCGCAACGACAACAATTGCCTGATGGGAAGTCTCGCGTTGGAGCCTACTGTCAAATTACTCAAGATACAATGGTGAATGCCTCACGTGGTATTGAGCGAGATCAACAAGCTGTCGATGCTGCGCGCCTTGGAAAAAGGACGATATCTAAGTATGGGTTTCCGTTCGTGGGATCTGTACGAGTATCCCCTGTTGCAGAACACGACCAAGCACTCGTGGGCCATTAAGACCGCGACTCAGCTCGAGAAACCGCGATACGTCGTCTTCGCTCTGCAGACGGGTCGGAAGAACGTCATGTCCGCGGACACGAGCCGATTCGACGACTGCAAATTGACCAATGTGAAACTCTACCTAAACTCGAAAGTCTATCCGTACGACGACTTGAATCTGGACTTTGATAAACACAGATGGGCGATTCTGTACGATATGTATGCGCGTTTCTGCAAGAACTATTACGGATACGAATATCTCGAGCCGAGTCTCACCGTTTCGACTTTTCTAACAAACGGCCCGTTCGTGATCATCGATTACTCTCGACAAAACGAATCCGTCAAAAACGCCACCGTGGATGTCAGACTAGAAATCGATTGCATGGAGAACGTACCGCCGAATACCTCCGCGTACTGTCTCATCACACACGACCGCGTGATTGAGTACAACCCGTTGACGAACGTGGTGCGCAAAATAGTCTTAGTGTTCGCGGCAACGTCGACGTGAATATTTTTCTCCTCTCGTCTTTTTTTCGCTCCCCGATACAGTTATTTAGAAGGGGAGGGGGAAGTATAAAATCAGAGTATCGCGAGACGGTTTGCAGAGTTGCGCGTCATTCCTCTCGATTGACGCATCGACAAGAGAGAGAGAGAGAGGGATAGAAATCTCGTCATGTCCGTACCAACGTTCGTGGACCTGCAAGGATTCCTCGTCGGGATGAAATTTGTCGTGAAGGAGGTGGTGGTGCTGAGAAAAGGCAGCGTTCTGACGCATCACATCTTTAAGTACCCCATGCCGTGGAATCTCCTCACAAAATCCGACAAATCGTGCGCTTCCTGGTTGATTGCGAATCACCATGGATTACGATGGGATGACGGAAACGTGCCGTACAGCACGGTGAAACGTCTAATTACATCGGCCGTGCTTGGTGTAGAAGACGAAGAAGACAATGATGATGATGACGAGATGCCGAATCTCGTGTACGTCAAGGGATGTCAGAAACGAGAATGGCTGGTGGATCTGCTGGAGAATTATGCGAGAAAAAACCTTATCGTCGAGACTCTGGATGAGCATTACGAAGATATCGAATCTTTGAATAAACTAGACGACACCAATACTATGCGATGCGGAAAACACGTCAAGAATTGCGCATTACAAAACGTAATAAAACTATTTAACTGGTGGTCGCGCGCGACGCCAGTTACGAGCAATGTAACCTTTTAAAAAATATATTATGTTTAACTTTTTATAATGTTTTATTTCTTACTCCCCATCATCACCGATAGAGTAGGTTTTAAGTAATGAAATGATTCACTTATCTGCTTTTATTAAAGCATACGGTCGGCGAACAGAAAGGGAATCGTTAATTGAATGTGTATGAGATATCGTACAATATTACAGCCGATGTATTAATCCGTTGCCCAATATTTGTCTCGCGTACTGCGTAGATAGATTGTTTAGTCTACGCGATAACACTCCCTTTGCCTAGAAAAAATGTTGTTTACGACGAACATGTTTCGACAGGTTCGACGCGTTATTGGGTCGATCATCGTCCCGATGACGTCATTTTTTCCTTTGTCTCGCGTACTGCGTAGTTAGATTGTTTAGTCTACGCGATAACACCCTCTCTTTTCCTAGAAAAATGTTTACGACGAACATGTTCCGACAGGTTCGACGCGTTATCGGGTCGATCATCGTCCCGATGACGTCATTTCTTCCTTTGTCTCGCGTACTGCGTAGATTGTTTAGCGTACTGCGTAGATTGTTTAGCGTACTGCGTTGTAAAAACTGGTGCGAAATTGTTTAGTCTACGCGATAACACCCCCTTTTCCTAGAAAAAATTTGTCCCCCTCTTCTTTCCCCCACCACATCATTACTTTTGGAATTGTCGCGTATACTCGATTAATTTTATACGATCAGTCTTGTCGCGATCGCTCGTACTGACGGTCAACTTCTCAGAGCCTAGAGGAAAAAATGTTCTCCTTTGAAGGAAGCGCAAGCAGCAGCAGCAACAATGGTGGAAAACGCGCACAAAATGCCGTGAATTATTACGTGCCGATTCACGACGTTGAACCTCAGTCGTGTGAAAACAGATGTAATAGGTAAGTTTTTTATATCTTTGCAAATTGTAATACTTACGAAAAAACTACTTTCATTTCTTTCATACAGCATTTCGCTGAAGCGTCGCGCGGTTCGTATACTCAGCAGACGATACGCGTTGACAGCTACGGAATAAAAATTCCTCGAAATTGGCATCAACGTGGATCCACCGAGTTACGTGGAGATCGCCGTGGGAGATCATCGAGGAAAGGAACTGCTGTTATCTCTCGAAACGTGGAAGGGACTCTACGAGCAACGATTGAACATTCAAAATTTCCTTCGCAATGACTATATCAAAGATATCCACAGTTTTATAAACGTTGGACCGCTAACGGTGAGAGTTCGTACGTCAGTCAATAACGTCAAACTCATACGTCTCGAATCTGCAAACGTACGCTTGATAATGACCGAATCGACGTTGCACCGTATGTTCGATCTTGATCGGTGCATCGATGCAAGATTCGATCAATTGTTCAGAATACTCGCGGCAGTCGATGCAAAGTTTGCGCAGTTCTCCGATATCGCGTCCACTGTAACGGATCCTAAGGAAGTGTCGAATGCAATATACGCTAGCGATGCATTCAATACAAATCAGCTCATCGATTGTGAGCTCGCAGGTTTAGTTTTTAGTACGTAAGAAATATTATGTAAAAAAGAAGAAGAGTTAAATAAACAGGCTTTTTTTACAACTAAATGAACGATGTAATTTACTTGCGTGCATGTCCATCCCTACCTATATTTTTTTAACATCGCTTCGACGCGTTATCGGGTCGATCGTCGTCCCGATGACGTCATTTCTTCCTTTGTCTCGCGTACTGCGTAGTTAGATTGTTTAGTCTACGCGATAACACCCCCCCCCCTTTTCCTAGAAAAATGTTGTTTACGACGAACAGGTTCCGACAGGTTCGACGCGTCATCGACATAACCGACTGACCGACCGACGAAACACGCTCCTACGCAGTACGCGCTATCGAGTTAGTCCTACCCATTGTACGCCGCCTAGCGGCCGCGGCGCGAACGCTGACCCCGCGGCGCGACCGCGCACCCCCCCTCGCGGACCCCACGCGGACCCCGCGGCGCGACCGCGCACCCCACGCGGACCCCTCGCGGCGCGACCGCGCACCCCTCGCGGCGCGGCCCTACTTCCGCGCAGGTGAGTCATGCGCGCGGTGAGTCATCCCGGTGACGTCATCCCGGATATGAGTCATCCCGGTGAGTCACCGCGTAATCCGATATCCTTGAAATCCGATACCCTTGAAATCCGATATCCTTGTGTAACCCGATACCCTTGTGTAACCCGATACCCTTGTGTAACCCGATATCCTTGTGTAACCCGATACCCTTGAAATCCGATACCCTTGTGTAACCCGATACCCCGCCCCCTCCCCCCTCCCCCTCACCCCCCGCGCAATCCGATACCCCCCCCCTCCCTCACCCCCCCCCCTCATTGCTCCCGAGTTAGAAGCGGCCTAGTGTAACTACTGAGAATTTAACAAGTATGATTAAAGAACATCATACTAAGTACATAAAATTATTTAATTTAAAATTGAAACCTAAACATCATTTCTTATTACATAACTCACGTGTAATAAAAAAAATTGGTCCGGTGAGATTCATGTCGGGTTTTAGATTTGAGGCAAAGCATAAACAGCTAAAAGAGATAGCAAATAGTGCGACTTCAAGATTTAATCCAAGTCACACTATATTTGTTAAGCATCAACAACATCTGTGTTTTAAATTTTATGCCGAAGAAGGTTTTTCAAAGCGTGTTAATTTTGCGAAATGTACTTCAACAAAGCTAAATGATTTGTTGATTTCTTGTAATTTAAATGTGCAATTTCCCTCATACCTTTGTGAAGTAAATATTTATACTTCACCATGGGTAGAAGTAAATGGCACTTTATATAAAAACAATATGGTTGTTTTAAATTCAGAATTTAAGTTTGCGAAAATCGTTTATATTCTTATTGATGAAAAAAAAGAAGTACATTTCGTTGCATTACAAATGAGTATGATTCAGTTCTCGCAACATGTACAAGCATATGAGTTAGAGGAATCTGAAGAATACACAGTTATTACACAAAGTACTTTATACGATTATGTTCCAAAAATAATTCATGTTTTCATGGGCAAAAAGTACGTAACTATATAAATATGTATTGTTCATATAGCTATGTATTCTTTGTGTATTTCTATAATATATGATTTTACAATTACTGTACTATTATATGTAATTTCATTAATGGAAGATTTCTAATCAAAATATATAAATATTGTAATATGAAAATTGTAAGAAATAAATTTTATTACTTAACTAATAAAAACAAATAAAACTTTTTTGAAAAAAACCATATACTGCGTTACTTCTGCTTCATTTAATATAATGCAATAGCAACAAAATTAGCATCGGAATTATCAAAATCTGTGATTGTTACTTGTATTAATAAAATAGTAGATTGTAATGATAATACTGCAATTAATTGAGTTATATTTAGTGTAGGTAACAAAATATACAATAACCTGAAATAAACATTTCATTAAATTAATAGTACACTTTATTGTTTTAATGAAGCAATAGATTAAAATTATTTAATGTATAATAAATATGTTAATTCAAATCACTAAGTACTTTACTGTACTTACTTAAAATAACAATGTAACTCCTTAATGAGAATGTCTAATCACTTATTTGTTGAAAAATAAAATCGCAAGATTTACAAAATAAGCTTTTTATAAGTTTCTGCAATCTTTGCAATATTTTTCTCAATAAATAAGTATAGTCAGAAATACTGAACAAATAACTGAAGCGTTATATATAAAAAAAATACTGTGTAAAAATTTCAAAATAATATGTGCACTTTTTTATTTTGGTCTTACAGTCGGTCATTAACCTTATAAAGGAGTTACACATTGTGTTATATTAATTAAGTTCGTGAAGTACAATATTTAATGATTTCAACTAACATCTACATTTTATGTATATTAAATAATTTTAATCCACTGCTTTATTAAAACAATGAAGTGTACTATTAATGAAATATTTGTTTCAATTTATTGTATATTTTATTACTTTTAGTAAAGTGGCCTCAATTATTTACAATTTTTTAATGTTACAATCTATTCTTTTGTTAATACAGATAAATCTACTATTGTTTCAAGTAAATATGCATGTAAAGTAAATGCTATATTTCTTTGAATTTATCAAATATAGGTCTAACTCACTGAAATATTTTGTAATGTGAACCACATGTTTTGTTGGAAATATCAAAGTACAATTAATTCAACGAAATACTTTTTTAAATTAACTGAATATTTCATTGAATGTATTACTTATGCCTTCAATCCCTTGAATCATTTGATAATTTTGATGTCGTACTTTGATAGATCAACGAAAAACATTATTGTTTCAATCAAATATTTGATAATTTTCATAAATTATTTCGTTGAGTTCCACAAAATGTTCTACAATTTCAATTACATATGTAATTAAATAAATCTCATATTTCATTGGATTTATAAAATACAGTGTTAATGCATTGAAATATTTGATAATTTTAATCTGATGTTTTATTGCGACAATAAAATGTACAACAAATATAACTTTGATTTATAAAAATATTTCATAATTTCCATCTGCTATTTTTTTGCCTCACCGAAACGTATTATTGTTTCTATGAAATATTTGTTTATTTTAACTTTATATTTCATTAAATTAACAAATTATTACTTCAACTTAACGAAGTATTTCTTCCATTCAATATCTGCATTTGTTGTATGAATAAAAGAAAAAAAATTTGATATTATGAAGCATATATTTAGTCCATTTCATACAATATCTTTAAATTATCAAAAATTTTATTGATTATAACATTTATTATCTTCAACTTAACAAAATATTTTGTAGAAATATTTTGTTAAGCCAATCAAATCATCTGTTTGGCAACATACAATCTTCCGGTTTTATTAAATCAACAAATTTTTTTTTTGAAAAAAATAATTATTTCTCAGTGCAGGAATAACATTTTAAGATAAATTTTGTTTTTTTTTTTGTGAAAGAAAAGACATTTGTAATGCTAATGAAGTGATCGTATTTTGAAAACAAGTGCTGAGTATCTATTGTTTGCTATTTTTGTTCATGCCGATAAATTATCATCCGCCAATTCCGCCGCCGCTGAAAGAGAAAATTATTGGCGAACTTGCCGCTGCCAAACTATTTTGCTTCAAACGCCGCCGCTGATTTGCAATTTAACGGCGCAGGGGTCTAAGCGTTTGTTAATCATAACAACCGAATCTAATCAAACAGCAAAATGGAGCAAGATCGCAAAAAAGTAATATCAACAGCAGTAGCACTTGTAGTGCAAGACTTAATAGATTCATCATCCGAAAGCGATGATGAAGATGTAAAAATAATAAGGACTTTAAACTCAAGAAGACATGTACCGAGAATTGAAAATTATGTGGAAGAAATAGTAGCAGGAATAACAAAAGAAGAATTTAAGGGTCATTTCAGGTATGATTTAATCAATGTTAATGATTTTTCTTTTTGGAAAAAAAGTTATATTTTACTTCATGTTTGTCAAAATATAAATGCGTATTATATTTAAAATATTTGAGCAACTATAATCAAAATATTTGATAAAATATTTTGGTTGCAGTAGAGAGAAGTAACATCTAATAACTATATATACATATATTGCGTGATTTAGGATGTTTCCTGAAACCTGCGATTATGTTCTATCTTGTATTGAACAAAGACTACAAAGGACAAAAGGTGGAACACCTATGATTTCTCCACGCACACAATTTCTGTTGGCGTTATGGAGACTAGGCACTCCAGATTCTTTTAGGTAAATTATTGTAACTTTCTGCAATAATTATGTTCGGTAGAGGAAGTATAAATAGTCATTTTCATTTTCATGGTGTACAGGGGATTTGTTTCATTTATGTGTGTGTGTGTGTGTGTGTGTGTATTATATATGTCATTGCCAAGTCTTCAATTCAGTTTTTATATATTTTTATTTCTTCATGCTCAGATCGATTTGCGAGAGATTTAATGTTGGCAGAAGCACTGCATTGTATATAACAAGAAGAGTAGTAAGGGCACTCGTTGAACTTGCGCCTGTCATTATTAAGTGGCCTACAGGTGAACGACTAAATGAAGTGTGGATAGAATTCGAAAACACAAGTGGTTTTCCCAAAGTCATTGGTGCTATAGATGGAACCCATATTAACATTCCAGCCCCAAAAAACCATCCTGAATCTTATGTCAATCGGAAAGGTCACCATTCAATCCAACTTCAGGTACTGTTTTACTCCAGATTCCTATTAAATTTTATGTAATTTATATTTTTTGTTTTATCTATGTCTCTCTCTTTTTGCATAGGCTATCTGTAATCACAAGTGTCGATTTATTCATTGTTATGTTGGACATGTTGGATCTGTCCATGATCAGCGAGTATTTCGTCAGTCTGAAGTGAACAGTTACTTGGGAGATATTACAAAATTTCCACAAAATAGCCATTTAGTTGGTGACCTGGCTTACAAACTACATGAAAATTTACTGGTATCATACCGAGATAATGGCCATTTAACACAACGCTAACGAAATTACAACTTCTGCCACTCTTCAGCAAGAATAGTTATAGAAAAAGCATTTGGACTGTTAAAAGGAAGATTCCGAAGTTTTTAACTACATTTGCAATGAATCGAGTCGACTTAATTCCAATCCACATTCTTGCTTGCTGCATATTATATAATATTTGTTTAATGAAAGATGATGATCTTAATATTGAAATAAATGAAGACGTAGACGTAATTGACGTGGCAAACAATGTCGAAAATGTTCATAATGTTGCTCATGGTGTAGGTGCTGCCAAAAGAGATTTGATATGCGAAACATTAAGAATAAGACATGTGTAACTGAAAAAATTAACAAATTGACAATTGATTGTCAATAAAAATCAACCTTTTTATATTACTTTTACTGTTATACTTTTATTATAAAAATGTAAACAATTCTTCAGAAGAAAAATATGTGATCTAGGTCACGCCAGGCCACGTTACAATAAGATCGCAATTAATATCGGACAGATATTAAACAGATCTGCGCTTTTTAATCGCTCCTACAGTCGGAAGAGTTAGCGAGTTAACATAAATATTACTCAGAACATATTTTATTCACATATATTTCCTCACTGTTACAGAATATTTCTTCCCGTAGCTAAAAAACCCAAATTATTTTTAGCACTCTGAACCGTAATTAAAATGAAACTTGGATCAAAACCGCACGGATATGAAAAAGAAAAGAAAACGAAAAGCGTTAGACGTGTTTCTTCTCGGAGTTAGCGATTAGCGTTTTCACGCCGTAATCTTGTTCGCCTTTTAACTGAATGGTCGGAAAACCGAAAGAAACGTGTTTCGCGATATAGCTATATTCATACGAAACGATTATATCACATATACGTCTCATAGAGAGAAAGATATTAACCATTTCACGCTGTTAGAAAATAATACTGTTATATAAATCTACATATGAACAAAACGCAAATTTTCTCACGTGATAAAATAAAAAATAATATTGCGTGTGACCCGCAATATTAATCAACGACCTTAATAACTAAACAATAACTTCTTACATTTTACAGTTTTTCAAGAATTTTATCAAGTTTCTCCATTAACTTTTCTTTTGCTTCCATCCTCTCCTTATGTCTTTTCTTTCTCTCTTCTTCAATTTTTTGGCATTCTAACATTGCTTCTGCAATATCTTTGGCTTTACGTTTACCTGCAAATAAACAAATATAGATACTTTTTAAAGCTTACTATCTAAAAGCTTATGTTTTTTGCTAGAACTCGAATTCGAGTACTAACAAAAATCTTAATTCTAATTACAATGAGCAAATTACACGCTGACTTACGAGATACGCAAATATTCACGTCTGAAACTTCATTGCCACTGATATCACCGCTGCTAGATGAGCTTGACATGGAGCTTGAACTTCCTGGTCTGGACTTTATTGTTTCTGCACCAGCAGAAGAAATTGTTGATAAAGGCGCCATGTACGGCTTCTCGCCAAGAAGACTTTCCATCACCTAAACAGTTCATACAATATCATAAACTTGTGTCAAAGTAAGAGGTGGTCTCACTATTCTATACATCATATACTTACCTCAAAATATTTCCATGGTCGCTTATTATTACCCGATTGTCTGTTATGGTCTCTTACACCCTTGTACATCCTTTTCATCGTGTTTACTCGAGTGGTGCATTGTCTGGCTGTAACCATATATCCTTTGCTATTCATCACCTGAGCAATTTGCTCCCATGCCTTTTTATGGCTAATTTTTCCGGTATACATATCCTGTTCTCGCTGTCTATATTCCTCTAGTAACAGCAAAACTGCTTCATGAGACCATCTAAAATTTGCTGACCCCAAGTCTTTGTAAACAAAGACATTGTAATATATTGTGTCAGAGATTCATGAAATGTTACAACTACAAACTATCTAAAATTTACTTACCATCCACTTCATCCAAGTCTGTGTGTGAAATAGCTGTTGTAGTATCCTCTTCGACATTAGAAGACGCTGCAGTGTCCGTTTCAACAGCTATAAAAAGATGCATGTTCTGTATGAAATAGCATATTTTATTTTTAAAAAGAAATAACTAAAAGAATTACAAACCAAGTGTTTTATTTTCTCCAGAAATATCATCTAAAGTGGACAATGTCAGTACTGCAGAGGTTCCTAGAAAAAAGTGAATTGTTAAGATAAAAAATGCCAACGTTATATTATGCTTGTGATATGTGTATTAAACAATTGGTATAAATTAATCCATTGTTACATGTATGAAGACTGTTAAAAGAATTTTTATCAAACACTTACCATTTTTAATCGCATGCTGACGTGCGATATTTAATATTGCTGTTGCAAAAGCCTGATTTGTATGCAAGTGATAATATTAAAAGAAATGACAAAAAGAGGAGACAGATGCAAACAATATAAAGTAACTGAAATGAAGAAAAAGGAGAAATAAAAGAGAGACATTCAAAATGAAAGGTGTTCCATAACATTTTAAGGTCATATAAAAAAAGATATGGCATACAGAAAAATGTAGCTCTGATATGGATTCAAGCTAAGAGAGAGCAAAGAATATATTAGACTTATCGTATAGATAAAATTTTGCTGTACCACAGTTTCTAGTAATTTCCAAAGATGAAAAAATTATTTCAAAATTAGATATACACGTGCGAGTAAATGAGAAATATAGTTATTAAAACAGACCCAAAAAAACAAACCAAAACTTCAAATAAAACATGTTATTCACCTTTTCCTTTCTCACAGTTACATAACCAATAAAAGTACAATGAGGTAAGGCCTAATTATACTTTCTATGGACGTGTATGGTACGGATACCATAATAATAATAAATATAATCTAGATCTTTACAACAATTATAATAAAAATATTGGATAACCATAACCATACTTTAAACTTACTCTTATTTGCTTTAACGAGATCAGTCGGACGTAGTTTTACAATGTAGCATTCTTTTGATGTTTCATCATATACACCTGTTTCTATATAATCCATTGTAACTTGGTATAATTAATACGATATTCACAATACAGTCCCTTACACAATGCCAGGCAACAGGCAATAGGAACGGGGAATAGAAATCAGAAATCATGTATAAATGCAGAATACAGTGACACAGGCAATAGACACAGAGTTTTCATCACGTTGGAAATTCTGTGCCTATTGCCTGTTGCCAACCAATCATACACTGTTGAAAAATTTTTGTAAGTTTGTTAAAAAAGGTCCTTGTTAAAATTTTTGTGTAAAATAATCAACACATACATGTGTAGATTTAACATATGCCTGCTATGTTAATTGAACTTAACAAATTTAAAATGTAAAATTATTAAAATAACTTAAAGAATATGTTAAAGTAACACAATTTGAACGTATTTATTAAATGTGTTAAAATTTACAGAAAAAGAGTGTTGATTTTATCTTACAATCTTAACTTCGACAACATAAAACTTATGTTAATTGTACACATAATTAACCTCAAATTACGATCAGAATTACATTTCTTTTCTGTTGAAATATTTTAACATAGTATCGGTGTTACCATTTAACACATCCATATTATGTTAAATTAACACAAAAATTTTAGTGGACCGTTCGGGACATGCGATTTATGTTATATTTAACACTTTTCCAACAGTGTAGCATTCAAATTTTTTAGGTTGTAATTAACGATTTTTTGATTATTTCCTGTTTCTATTGCCTGTTGCCTGGCATTGTGCAAGGGGCTTACGTGTGCACACGCAAAGCTTTTTTTTTCAAATAAACAATCATAACAATTCACTACCATTCACTATTGCGCTGTTCATAGAGCCTGTAAACGCTAACGCTATTAATCCACTACCTCGGAAGGAAGAGCGTTGGTAGCGAGCTGTTATGACGTATAACACTACCAGTAATGACGTCACGACAGCGTTTGGTAGCGCTATCATAGAGCTCCGCGAACAGCCAGTAGCGCTAGGTAGCGCTAATAGCGTCTCCCCGAACGCACCCATAATCACCATCTCTTTTTATACATTTTTGCTATCTGTGAATAAGACGCTGTATATCCGTGCGGTAAAAATCTTTGTTTTTATTCTTGAGGGCTCGATCGACACTTCTCTTTAGCTCATCGTCACCTGAAAAATGGTGTCCACGAAGTGGATATCTTTCAATAGGCCGAAGAGATGATAATCAGGGGGCGCCAGATCCGGACTATGAGAAGAATGAGGAAGAACAGTCCATTGCAATTTGGCAGTTGCCCCTTCCTCATCCGCAGACTGGTGTGGGGCTGTGCGTTGTCATGAAGAAGAAAAACCTCATTCAGGTTTATGTCAGGTCGAATTTTACAGACGAGTGACAATGAGCTAAAGAAAAGTTGATCGAGCCCTCAAGAATGAAAGCAAAGACTTTTACCGCAGCATTATCATAGATGGTAAAAGTGTATAAAAAGAGATGGTGATTATGTGAAAAATTAATAAATGTGCACCATAAAGATGTAAACACTAAAGTTCCAGAAATAAAATTTTCTAAGAAAAAAATCAGAAGGCATTACTTTCGTACCGACCCTCGTATAATATATTAAAAAACTTGTAAACTTCGATCTTGAATTAGAAAAAATTGATTTTTTCAAATTATTGTACTATTATATATCTTCCTCCAAGCCATATAACTATTGTAAAAATAATTTACGAAAATCTCTTAATTCTCAAATATGTATTTGTATTTATTTTCTTATTTAGGATAACCTACATAATGTATACAATGTGCCCCAAAAGTTCCGAAAAAAGGTTTCTTGTTCATGTATATTCGCGTAATTCAACCGTATTCGAAAGATCAAGTCGGGTATTTTTTATCTGACCACTTCACAATTTTGATATATTATGTATTTGTGTTACAATTTATTTACTACTACAACATACATGTTTTTTATTTGTAAAAATAATATTAACCTTTGTTGTGCACCGGGGGTAGGAGATACCCCAGCGTATTTTCAAACGCGTTTTTCTAATACGTACAATGCGAATCGGGACCTGTGCTGCCATCTACCTGTAGTCTCGGAATAACACTTCAAGATCCTATACATAGTTTTGCCCGCCCGGCTTTAGTCTGCTCTTGGCAGCGGTGAGAAGTTAAAAACGCGTGACTTCATATAGCAAAATAAATATACTTTTTTCAACTCCGCTATAAACTAATATTTTTCCTTGAAAGTGTAGTATTTCAAGAAAGTAATCCCGCAAAAATTATTAAAAAATATTAAAAATTGAATTTTTTATGCATTTTTTAGTGAAAAGTCCATTTTTCGGTTTTTTTTGTTAACATATCATTTATAATTCTTTTATGTTGCAAAATATTAATGAAACCTATTAGACCTTGTTTTGGAAGCTTTGAACAATAGCCAGCAATTTTGTTTGAGTCAAAATAACGAATTGTACGTCTGTAATAAACGTTTTAAGTGACTGGGGTATGACGTACCCCCTGTGCATAATACGTAATTTCGAAGAGGTGTACACAACAAAGGTTAATAAAAAATATTTATTTGTCAAAAAAATTTTTTTAATAAATAATTTTTTAAAATTGTTACAGCAATGCACAAAAATGTTTATAGCACTGATAAAAATTAAAACAATATAGATAGTAATTAAACGCGTATACATTGCATAATTCATTCCTTTGACTAATCATAGTTTTTTGTAAATATCTCGAAAACTATAAATTTTAAGAAAAAATAATAATAAAGTACGTTTTGTAGATCTCGATGTGTACAACTAGATGTACAACTTTGATCTCTTGAGTCTTTTCGATATTCCTCATAGTTTTTTAGAAAAATTTATTTGTTTACATTTTCACGTGTATTTTGTTTAAAAAACAGAACGCAAAGGCGATTTTGGTGGATTTTGGATATTATTCAGTATATTTTTCTGAAAATTTTAAGCCTAAAAACGTGCGTGGTGTTATTTTTTCCGGGTCAAATCGTATCTCGCCTGTTTGAACCTTACTATTTGTTTGAAACATTTTTCAAGATAATACTTTATTTTCGAGATATTTTATCGTTCCGGGACTTTTGGGACACATTGTATAAAGTATTGTAGGATAACATTATACCTGCAAAATGTATATAAAATATCCATAATATTATAAATAATATGCTCCGAAAGATAACATGCAGACCTTTGCTTATTTTCATTTTACTTAAAATTGGACAATTTTTTACTTAAAAATGGACAATTTATATTTTTTAATCGCAAAGTATAAGTATTAAATACGAGAGGCGTAAATCGTAAGCTGGCTAGTTTTAAGAAAATACCAGAGGCGTTAATCGTGGACTGGCTAGTTTTAAGAAAATACCAGAGGCGTTAATCGTGGACTGGCTAGTTTTAAGAAAATACTAGAGGCGTTAATCGTGGACTGGCTAGTTTTAAGAAAATACCAGAGGCGTTATTCGTGGACTGGCTAACTTTAACAAAATACCAGAGGCGTTAATCGTGGACTGGCTAGTTTTAAAAAAATACCAGAGGCGTTAATCGTGGACTGGCTAATTAGGAAATACCAGAGGTGTTAATCGTGGACTGGCTAGTTTTAAGAAAATACCAGAGGCGTTAATCGTGGACTGGCTAGTTTTAAGAAAATATCAGAGGCGTTATTCGTGGACTGGCTAGCTTTAACAAAATACCAGAGGCGTTAATCGTGGACTGATTAGTTTTGAGTAATTATCAGAGGTGCGTGTGTGGGCTAGTTTGTTATAACAAAAATGCCACAGGCGTTTATCGTCGTGACTGGTCGAGTTCTCTGGTTACTGGAGTTGGTTAGTTTGAATTAATTGTCTAAAGAATTTATTCAGAAGCAAATGCTATTTTTATAAATAATACAAAATGCTACAAGCGTAGTACCATTTAGAATTGTTAATAATGATGTAGTACATTTGTATAATAAACATATAATAAGCAAAGGACTGCTCAAACTCAAGATTTTTATAAATATATTTAAAGATTACTATCATTTGTATGATAAATATGATATATTTTATATACATTTGCAAAACTATTTTGTAACATAACATTTTATTAATATCTGCAGGAGGCAGATATTGAAGAAATTGGCTGGTGAAGAAAGCACAAAGATATCTAATGATACTGGCGACGAATCTATCAATTTTCAGGGCTTAGTAAAATTACTGCCCGACATAGATTCGAAGATCAGTACTGAAGATATACAGTGCTTGAAGCCAGTACCAATAAGTGAAGATGAGTATAAAAATGTACAAAAATGTGAAGATGACAATATTCTTGTCGTCGACAATACAGGCTTTGTAGATACAGACCCTATCCAACAGCATGAGTCTGAAGAAAGCACAAAGCTATCTAATGATACTGGCAACGAATGTATCAATTTGAAAGCATTGACTGCTGAAGAAAGCACTAAGCTATCAAATGATACTGGCGCCGAATGTATCTGGCCGAATTGTGAGGATGACTCAGATGATTATACTCTTGTCATCGAAAAGACAGGCTCTGTAGATATTGATCATATCCAACAGCATAAGCCTGAAGGTAATCGCATTATAAACATTTCTTTTTTCCATGAAGAACTGCTTCGAACATTTGATAATCATGCGCGAGGAATTGAGTGCCAGTTTAAAAACTGGAAACTCGTAAATACTCATCGCTGTGGGTTTAAGACGCAGTTCTTCTATAAATGCGATATGTGCCATTATAAGGCAAACTTTTGGTCACATCCAGATTGTGGAACTCTGGACGTTAACACGGCTATCACAGCTGGAACCATTACTACTGGGATTGGTTTTTCCCAAATGGAAGAAATGTTTGCAGCTGCGAATATACCATGTATGTCCGAGAAAACATATATCCAACATCGAGACATAGTACTCGATGAATATGAAAAAACAGCCACTAAAAATATGAAAATGGCAGGCGAAGTTGAAAAGCAACTTGCTATAGACAGAAACGAAGTAATCAATGACATTCCGTACATAACCGTTGTAGCGGATGCCAGTTGGGCGAAGAGGTCGTATGGCACTGCCTACGATTCACTTTCCGGGGTTGGAGCTATTATTGGTTATCGTACAAGGAAAGTCCTCTTCGTTAGCATTCGCAACAAATTTTGCACGATATGTCATATGGCGGAACAAAAAGGTCTCGTGGCAAAGTCTCATACATGCTACAAAAATTTTGACCGTAACGTTAGCTCTACACGCATGGAAAGTGATAGTATTGCAGAAGGATTTAAATCTAGCATTGAAATGCATGGATGATGTATAGAACACTCATTGCCGATAGCGATAGCAACGTGTATCAGGCCATCTTAAATAGTAATCCATATCAAGAGTAAATGGTAATAGTGCAAAAAGTAGAATGCACTAATCATTTGCTTAGAAATTTGAACAAAAAATTAAAAATAATCGCAGAGACTACTAACCCACAGTTCCGTAGACAACGTTTCGTAAACTCACGAAAAATTGTGCAAAGCAATATTGCACCAATACGAAAGGAAATATTAGAATTAGCTGAATGTAGAAGGCAAGAGAAGCAGCCTCAGCATTGTTTAGCTAATGAATTACGAGAAGATATATTAAATGTTCCTAGCCATATCTTTGGGGAACACAAGCTATGTGCGGAACGTGGTCGTACATGTGATACAAATAAGAAAAATTATGTTCTAGATCTGGAGAAGTACGGTCTTTACCCCAAAATAGAGACTGCAATCAAATATTTAAGCGCTCATTCCAACAGTTTGTTGCTCAATGTGACAAACAATTTTGCAGAATTGTTTCACTCGATAGTCTGCAAAGAAATTGGCGGGAAGCGCATTTTTTATGGGGCGCGAGGTTCGTATAATACCAGGATTATGTCAGCTGTTCTTCAACATAACACGCAACAAGTCCTCACAGAATTCCATAAAAGCGCATGTAACGATGTTTATCCTATTATCGAGAATCTGAAAAAGCGACGACAAATAAAAACAGCTCGAACCAGAGAATCTCGCAAAATAGAGGGAAAACCAAAAAAAATTTTTTAAAACGTAGGAACAGATGGTTATTACGGACCTCAATGTCAACAGCCAGACCTCTCCCCTGACATATTCGAACAATATAAGCAAAAGCATTTAGAAAAATTGTTCGAAAATGGGAAAAACTGGCAAGAAATTGAACGCCAGACCAGAAAGCAAAGTGATTGCGAATTATGGTTGTCACTGAGAAAAATAATGTTGACAGCATCGAATTTTGGACTGGTATGTCGTAAGAGAGATACAACGTCTTGTGCAATGACTGTAAAAAATATCTTGTATTCTTCGGTCATCGATACTGCAGCCATGAAATATGGTCGCGACATGGAGAAAACGGCAAAACAAGATTTATCCGCACTATTAAAAAAAGATATAAAACCATGCGGATTGTTTATTGATCGTGACAATCCATACTTGGGTGTTTCTCCTGATGGGCTTCTCGATGAAGATGTTCTAGTGGAGATCAAATGTCCTCTTGCGACCGCACGCTCGATATCCGCAGGTCGACCCTCGCGGTAGCCCGCGTGTCGTGCTGACACGCGTTACCACGGCACCACAGGTAAGCCCGGGTCCATGGAGACCCAGCGTGGAGGAGGAGGTGCGACGAGCACTGGCGGCGGGCGAGCCGGAGGTGATGGAGGTGTGGCCGGACATGCCCCTCCTACTCAGTGAGACGTCCTCGGACGCCTCGTTCCGAAGCGTGAGCACCCGCTCACGCTACACTGACTTCTCTCCCGTCAGGGATTAGAGAGAAGGGCGCCATAAGCGCATCTCATTATTACGATTATCGTTATTATCGTTCCCGGTTACGTGACGAGGACGCGCGAAGAAGTATATATAAAGACATTTTATTTTGCGATTTAGGTTACGTTTTGTTTGCGCCGCGTCACACGGGCGACATAGTGTTCTTTTGCGGTCTGTTAAATAAAAGTAATTTGCGTTATATGTTTTGCGCCATGTCACACGCGGTGACACATAGTTCTGTTGCGCCTGTTTAAATATATTTTCCTGCGTTGCGTGAGCAAATAGGTAATAAGGTTTCTTTTCTCCGAGCCACCGTGTGTACAGAGACACAGTCAACAAATAAATGGAGTTTTCGTTCAATGAGACACCGGTGGTATCTTCGTGCCATATCCCGCGCACAAGTATAGATTGCGTACCCATATACGATGTTGCATTCGTTGCGCCGCGAACATGGAGACGTAGAGTCGCGACGGTTACGAAGAGATATATCGTCTGCACGTGCCCGCAAGCCGGGAGTAGGTAAGACAATCGCCGCACTACCGACCGCGAGTATGTTACCATGGCGGCCGATAACGCGCCGACACATGGTTAGCACCGCGAAAAGGTCCCGCGGTCGATAACTCGCGGGCATGACAGAACGACGCGGACGGTAAGACACCTCCGGGGAAACCCCCCGGAGACCACTCGCGCAAACCGCGTCGCGCTATGACGTCAGGGAGCCGAGATAGCCCGGACACGTAATGTCCGACGTAAAGGGGGAACACAGCGGTCCCACCGGGCAAACAACCGGCGGAGGACGACCACGGGCTCCTCCCAGGACCATCCGCGCGACCAGCACCTTTCTGCGACCACGGGGTCCTGAGATAGCCCGGACACGGAGTGTCCGGCGGAAAGGGGGGACACGACGGTCCCACCGGGCAAACAACCAGCGGAGGAGGATCAAGGGCACCTCCCAAGGCCAGCCGCACGACCGGCACATGTCTGCGACCATGGGGTACGGAGATGGCCCGGACACATAGTGTCCGCGAGATCTCGCGACGGGACAGTCCCAGCCGGGAAGTCAGAGTCGGTGAACAACGAGGGGAGCCCCAGAAGGTCACCCATGCAGGCGGAGGCGCTATCCGACAGCCAGGAGAGGCTGTGCCCGGACACGGAGTGTCCGTGGGAATGCGGAAGCCACGGGCGTCCGGCGGAGGGTGACGCATGTAACGTCCTCGGAGGGATCCCAGAGGACAACCCAGACGACCGGAGGCGACCCCCGGCCACGGGGTACCGAGACGGCGAGGACAGGGGCCCAGGGTCCGAGAGGACCCATGTATGCGGACCGCGGTAGGAAGTTCGCGAGCGTGTAGACACTTGACTATCGTGCGACAAGGACACGCGGAGGCGCACAACGGCGCACGTAAAGCGACGCGATGCGAGTGCGAGATGCGACTGCGACAATTGCGTGCGAGCGGAGGCGCGCAGCGGACGCGCCAGAAAGATCGGCGGATCGACGGTTCTGGAAGCGCGACACGCGGGACGTGCGTGAACGCGAGCGCGCAAACATCAGAAAAAACGGGGCAAGAAAAGTGAAAGCTGGCACGGCCCGGTACGAAAAGTTACTGCGACGCAGTAAGGGCCGAGAGAAGGGGAAGCGATCCCGAGGTGGGGACGCCGAGAGAGCACGGTAACTCGAGGCAGTCTCTCGGATACCGTGGTAGCGAACACTCGTTTTCGGCGTACAACGTATAATACAATCGCGGTCATTGTGTCTCGCGAATACGAAGTCGGAACGAACTAATAGTTATACACGGTATAATACAACCGCGAACGCCCGCGTACCATCGCGTAAAACTCACTCGCGATACGAAAGCGAGCGGTAATCAATTACCACGCGTCACGACGCATTAAGCACGAGGGTGCGGAGAATTGTAACACGCGATTGCGTAACCAAGCACAAGTGTGTGGAAATATTGTAAAGCAAAGAAGCACAGCTATCTGGAATAAAGATAAGTTGTTAAATTATACGCAGTGTCGAGTAAATACTTACCTGCTACGTACCTTGTCCTTCGAGAACGATCCATCGGGTGTCCCACGTACTTCCGGTATGCGACGAAGCGAGGATCCGGAATAGTCGGCGGCGGTGAAGATCCTTCCGAGACAAGAAGCTGAAAATAAGTTTCGATTAATTACGCGTACTAATTACCTACTTACCTGTGACGTCGGCGAAGTCCAGCGTTGTCCATCGTTGTTCCGGTATGCGGTGAAGCGAGGATCCGGGGCAGCAGGCAGCGGCAGCGGGGCATCCTAGGCGGCGACCTGAAACAGAAAGGGGGATTAATAAAGTGCAATCAGCGTATCGAAATAGGAAATCAGAATACCTTCTCGGTTGATACAGGCGAAACCGAGTGGCGACCGGGTGATAGGCAGACATTTCGTGTGTCCCACAGTCCCGGAGGGTAACGTCCGGTTACACTCTTTCCGCTGAAAAATTAACAGCGGAGGAAGCTATTCGTACATTGCCTCACTTGAAAGGTATTTTTGATACGACAAATTCGAACGAAATGAACCGAAATCATCGGTTCTCTTATCAAGTACAGGATCAACTGAACATTACACAGCGCGATTTTTGCATTTTTGCTGTATAGACGCCGAATAGCGTAAAAAAAGTGCTTGTTAAAAAAGACAACGATTTTTGGCAAAGTAAAATGTTGCCTTTGTTAAAACGTTTTTATTTTGACTGCATGCTTCCAGAAATTGTTGACAGTCGGTATAATAGACATATGCCTATCAGAGAACCACAATATGTAATAGAGGCAAAAGAGAAGTTGTCCAGAAGTGTAAGTAACACTAAGCGACAACATATAACGATAGCATCGGTCAATGAAGAAGAAAATAAAATGATTAACAATAAGAAATTGAAATATAATAATATTTCAATAGAGACCAGTGCTACTGTTCCTACTGCTGTGATAGAGGAAGATGACTCTGATGACTGTATTATAGTCAATCATATAACTGAACATATTCCAACAGCTGATGAGATGGCAAGTCGCAGAAGAGTCATTGATGGTCGTGAGATATCTCTTTCTTCGGTGAAAGAGAATGTATTGCCTCAAAACAGTAAATTATATGACGATTCATTGGATTTATTCTTACGCGTTGTGACAGAAACTTCTTGTTTCGAAACATAAAGCGTACATTACATAGAGTATCAACAATTAATTAGAGCCACTTGTAGCAAAAGTGTACAAATAATAGGAGGCAATTGTACTGATCACTGGCGTCGTATCTTTTTTGATGGAATCAAACTTTACGTATATGACAGCATACCGGGCTGTACATACGATAAGATGTCATCAAAAGAAAAAGAATATATAAGCGCTCGTTTTCCACAAGTAGTACCTACCGACATAAGCTTTGAAAAAGTTCAAAGCCAACCGGATGCTACGTGTTGTGGAATATTTGCTGCGGCTTTTGCAACGGATCTAGTCTTAGGTAGAAATCCTTGCAAAGAAACATATTCCAATGATGTTGAATCTATGAGACGACACTTTGTCACTATCGTAGAAAACCGTAAACTGTTGCCTTTTCCGAGACAGTAAATGTTCTTTGAATTATATTATTTCAAAGAATATTGTAATTATGCTTTCATATGGAAATTGCACATTCCAGAAAGCATGTGTGATAAAACTGTTAGAAAAAAGAAAAGTGCATAACTTTATACATGTATTTTATATGTATTGTTGCGCTCGTCCGCGCGCTCGTTGCACACACACTCACGCACACACTCGCGAACGCGGCGCGCAATCCCGTTTCCGGGAATAAGAACTCTCAGTTGAAAAAAGAACTCGTTTAATAGGCAAATGAGAACAAACGCAATGGCTCGCGAACACGTCTGAAGGGTTCGAAGGCCCGGCGGATAATCTGAATGGCGACGGATGTAAACAAACAACGACAGGCCCGTCGTCAAGCGCTTCGCGGCTGCCTTCCGGGTTTCTACCGGGCGTCTCGGCTCGGGCGCAACACTGCCCGCCTCTTCTTAGATTGTCGTCCCGACAATCTCCTGGAGGGCAGCGCCCAGACGAGCAAGGGGACTAAGCTTCCTCGCTCTCCTCCTCGCGATTGGCCTCCAGGGAAAGCTGGCCAGACTCTCCTAAGCCGACTTCAGGAAGGGCCGTCCACCCCGTCTCATCCTCGAGCTCCGGTTCTTCGACTTGACGAACTCCTCTTGACGGCCGCCCCAACGCTCTCCCACGAAGTCTTCGGACAAGGGGGGGAGAAACTTCCCGTGGACCCTGCGCCCCGCAGTGCTCCCCAGGTCCCCGCCCGGCATTCGCCCTATGGCCCACAGGAAAATCACGGGTCAAAAACTGTGGGCAGGCGGTCCTCCTCAGACTAGAAGTCCTGGCGATGTTCTGCCGCACGTCGAGATTCCTTTCGAAGTCATCTACGCGTGCCATCGACTTCCTCTAAAAAAAACAAGCAAACAACGCACAGAAACACAAAACAAAATCTCTGTTAAAAGTTAAAGAAATTGAACAGTTCAAAACTCTTTTTTCATAAGCATTTTATTCATAATTAGGGCATTCCGACCGGTAATGCCCCGTTTCACCGCAAGCCCAGCACTCTCCCCGGCCGGCATTAAATTTGCTGCCACGCCAATTCCCTTTCGGGCCCTTCCCTCCTTTCTCTTTCCCTTCACTCTTTCCTCCCTCGACACGTTCTTCATTTTCGACCGAATTTCCCACTCCCTTTTTCAAGAAACTTTTATTATAATTTTCCCTACCCCTCTCGGAACCATCTCCCTGGATTATTCTCAGCGCTTTGGCCCTTTCAACGGCCACACTCAGGGAGGTTATTCCCTCCATCTGAAGCGCTCGCCTGATAAAATTATCAGAAACAGCCGAAATAAATTGCGCGCAAGCGATTTTGTCACGCAACTCATAAGGGCACTCGGGGTATGCCAGGCGCGAGAGTCTGTCGATCTCCAAACCAAGTGCGTCCAAATCCTCCCCGAATTTTTGTTTTCGGTTCGTAAACGCGACGTAACTGTTCTGCGATTGACGTCCCTCCCCGAAACGCAACTCAAGTTTTGCTTTTAACTCTGCGAAATTCACCCGCTCGGCGTCCTGTATCGTCTCCAAAACCGAGCGCGCTTTCCCTCTCAGACTCGACGCCAACGCGATTGTTTTCGTAGCGTCATCCCAATTATTCGCCCGCGCGATTAAACTTAACTGCGAAAAATACTCATGTAACGAGACCGTCGTACGTGTCGGGTTTAAGCTTGTATCCCAACTCGGCACTCGCGACCGCGACACTTTCACTCGCGTGTACGACCCGCGCTCCCGCGCCGCTCGAGATCGCGTCTCTTTCACTCGCGTACGCGTCTCGCGCTCCCGCGCCGCTCGAGATCACGTCTCTTTCACCCGCGTACGCGACTCGCCTTTCCGCGCCGTTCGAGATCGCGTCTCTTCCGCTCGCGTGCGCGACTCGCGTTCCCGCGCCGCTCGCAGCCGCGTCCCCCTCGCGTGTGATCCACGCCCCCGCGCTGCTCGCGACTCGCGTCCCCGAATCTCCGGACGCTCTATAAAAAGGACTTAGCTCTGAGTTGGAGATCGTCCCTCGGAGTCGTCGAAACGTCGCCGCGTACTCTCTCTCCCTCCGCGCTTGCTCCTCACGCAGGAGTCGGACCTCCTGGATTACGGTCTGGAGGGTCGCCGTAATTGTCGTCATCGTTGTCCCTTCTGATTGGGGAGTCTCCACCCGAAGCCTTTTTCGCGAGAAAGGTGCCGACGAAAGCCATCAGTATCCTCGTCGTCGCTCGTCCGATCCCGGACGAGCCCCCAAAATGTTGCGCTCGTCCGCGCGCTCGTTGCACACACACTCACGCACACACTCGCGAACGCGGCGCGCAATCCCGTTTCCGGGAATAAGAACTCTTAGTTGAAAAAAGAACTCGTTTAATAGGCAAATGAGAACAAACGCAATGGCTCGCGAACACGTCTGAACGGTTCGAAGGCTCGGCGGATAATCTGAATGGCGACGGATGTAAACAAACAACGACAGGCCCGTCGTCAAGCACGTCGTCAGGCAGCGCTTCGCGGCTGCCTTCCGGGTTTCTACCGGGCGTCTCGGCTCGGGTGGCACAGTATTTATGGAAGTACGGTTTAAGGGGATGCTATAGTGGCGTAGTTACCGACATTTTTTCATTTTAAATTATCTTTGAATTGGCTTTACAGAATTGCAAAAATCTTGTACAGAATTAAAGTGCGCACAAAAATCTAGGGCGCTGTATACGATTTCATATCGGAAACGAAAAAAATTAAAAATTTTACTAATTTGGGCACATACAGTAGCTGTCATTTGACGACAATAACAAAAATACTGCAGTTTATATATATAAAATTACACCTCAGCGCCCTAGGGCAAACGTGTAGGAACAATATTGTGTAAATAGAACTAAGATTCAACGCCTAGAAAAAAAGATTTTCTTTAAGGAATGCAATATAACCTATAACCTTGTCTATCCTTGTCTATTATCATTGTCTATAGAAGGACAGATATAGAATTCGGTCGGTAACTACTGCCACTATAGGATCCCCTTAACAAAAAAAAAAAAAAAAAACAGTTTGCCTATCTCGTAGGCAAACGGGAATGGAAAAACGATAAAAAATATTTGGTTGCGTTTCACAGAAATGGGCGATGGAGGGGCCCATTCCCCCGACGGGGGGAATCCCGGAGGATAGGAGGTTCGGCGTCCCGGCGGGGATAACGGGGCGTCGAACAAACCTCCCCAACAATGGGAGGAGTGGCGGGGTGGGTGGTGTCCACACCCCGCCACACACAGATAGATACACGGCTCTGAGGAGCCAGCGAGCTACGCTCGCTGGGATAGGAAGCCCAAGATTGGGCTCGGCGTCGGAGGTGCCCCGGAAGTAATGATAGTCAGTTCCCGGGGCACCTCCACTGGCGCAGTGAAGGACACCCGCTGGGTTTTAGTCGGTAGAAATCCGATACTCCCCTCGTTCCCCTCCCCAGGGGGGGGGGGGCGAGTGAGTCTTCCCCCTCCCATAAAGAGGGGGCTACTGGGCCATATACCGGACCTTAGGGCCCGGGAACCCGGTAGTCGAAGATTTCCCAGCGTTAAAAAAAAGGGGGCCCATTCCATATTGTCAAAATTGTCAGAGGCGTTTATCGTGGGCTGGCTATTTTGTATTTACTGCTAGAGGCGTTAATCGTGGGCTAGCTATATTTTATTTACTGTCAAAGGCGTTTATCGTGAACTGACAATATTTAATTTATTGCCAGAGGCGTTTGTCGTGGGCTGGATAGTACAAATAATGTCACAAGCGTTTTTTATGAGCTGACTAGTAAAAACGAATTATCAAGGCATTTGTTGTGAGCTGATTGTGAATTATATGAAAATGCTACAGGCGTATATCATACGTACAATTTTCATAAAACGCTGTATGGTTGTGACCGAACACGGCCAAGTGACGGCTCGGAATTGAGGATTTATCTGATTTCTCTCTCCGGTCGCCACTCGGTTTAACCAATAATCTACCGAGAAGGTAAGTATTCGTGTATTTCTATGATTCTACGATATTAACCATCTTTTCTGTTTCAGGTTCCCGACTTCGATGGATCGACGTTGGACAACGATGGATCACCAACGACGTGACTCTGGATCTTCGCTGGACAACGCTGGATCGTCAATTGGACCTCTGCTGCTGGACTTCCCCGGATCCTCGCTCCAATCGCATACCGGATTGCCTCTGTGCTAGTCAGGATCGTCAATTGGATCGACGCTGAACAACCTCTGGATCGTCAACGCTGGATTTGGATCACCGCCGTACAACTTTTTCGCCGATATCAAAGGATCAGGTGAGTATCAGGTAAGTATTCACTGACTTGAGACTTTTTGTTTCATGTAAACTAATGATCTTTTATTCATAGATCACGTTACAGTAACACACACGCTGAGTATCGGATGGCCTTGCAGATTCGATGACCATTACTCGTTGTTGAATTCTTACAATGTTCTTAACGCGCGCCCGTTACGATTTACAAGTATCGCGGATGTTGGCGAATGCGCGGCTAAGTGCCCGTCGTGTATCCCGAGACGCTATCTCCGACACGTCCGTTCGCGATCGT
Organism: Temnothorax rugatulus; assembly: GCA_035220575.1. Taxonomy (NCBI): domain Eukaryota; kingdom Metazoa; phylum Arthropoda; class Insecta; order Hymenoptera; family Formicidae; genus Temnothorax; species Temnothorax rugatulus. Next base: position 119,718 of record JASTWL010000447.1, on the reverse strand, counting down.
CTCTTGTGGGCAACTCTTCGACTCGCTGGCCTGGCTGCCCCTCGCTGTCCAGTCCCCACTCCTGCGGTACCATGGGCTGGCGTCGTGGCTGTGCGTGTTCGCGCACGTGATTCCTTTGTTCGCTCGGTACTCGACTCGGATAATGTTTACCCACGCATTCCTTCGACATGGTTTTTGCGTGTTTTCGCCGCACGCTCTCGAATAACAACTCTCGCATTCCAGCACTCTCGCGATCGAGAAGTTTCTGGATTGCGCTCGAATATTATTCGCTGAAATACTTTACGCTGCTTTGCCCCGGAATCGCACGCTATTACAATTTCCATATTTCGCTTCGTTACATTTATGGAATCGTGATTTCGGGCTGAAGTATCGCGTAATCGCGCTATGTTCGCTCGGGTGTGACTTTCGGTCACTCGGCATGCATACTGGGTCTCGCCTGACCCGCTGTCGCTTCCGGTTCGCTACTTTGCCATTTAGCGGTCGGATCTCGTCGCGGACCTTATGGTCGCCTTGCTCGCGGTCCTCCCGACGCGCCCGTATCGCGACTTCCCGACGATTATGTCTGGATCGCTAGATTTCGACCTGGTGGTCCTATGTCGTCGCGGACCTTATGGGCGTCTTGTTTACGCTCCCCTCGACGCGCCCGTATCGCGACTTCCCGGCGATTATGTCTAGGTCGCTGGTTTTCGACCTGGTGGTCCTATGTCGTCGCGGACCTTATGTGCGTCTTGTTTACGCTCCCCTCGACGCGCCTGTATCGCGACTTCCCGGCGATTATGTCTAGATCGCTGATTTTCGACCTGGTGGTCCTATGTCGTCGCGGGCCTTATGGGCGTCTTGTTTACGCTGCCCTCGACGTGCCCGTATCGCGACTTCCCGACGATTGTGTCTAGATCGCGATTTCTCGACCTAGTGCTCCGACGTCATTGCGGACCTTCTGATCGTCTTAATTACGTTATTCTCAATGCGCCCGTATCGCTTTTTACCGACGAATCTGCTTGGCTCGCGTGTTCGCGATTTCTCGATCTGATGCGTTGGCGGACCTCGCGGATCGCTCCGTTACGTTTCTACCTTCGTGTTACCGTCGCGACTTTGTCGACTTACTTACTACGAATGTACTTATATCTAAAACCCATCACCATTATGTATATATGTCTATAATTGTTTCCCAATAAACTTATTCTTTACTTTTTATTGTTATACAAAACGTCCTTAATTTTTATTCGCGCCTATTCGCACGCCTGTCTCGCCCTCGTGGACGGACATCGCGGTCGTTACCTCCCGTCGTCTACCCGATGGTCCTCGTCTCGTGCTCGCCCCCGTCGCTCGGGCCGCCCGTCTCGCCTCCCTTGGTCGGCTCCTCGGCCCTCGTCTCCCGGATGCGCTCCACGAGCACTCGTGGGTCGGCTGTGCCCCCCGCGCTCGGGTGTGCGGTTGGCTCCCCTGGCAGCCCTAAAGGGTGCGGCTGCATGGTCACTTACAAAAAGGTCGCAATAGTCCGATATTCACTGCAGTACTAAAAATGCATAGTTTATATCACGTACATTATAGATTTTCAGTACTGTTGTGAATATCGTACTGTTGCAACCTTTTTGTAAGTGACCATGCAGCCGACGGCGAAGCTCCAGCCGCCAGCCGCCATTATGGAGCCGCTGGGGATGCCCACGCCGGTGGCGCTGCTAGCCAAGGTGGCTAAGATGGAGGCGGCGCAAGAAAGATCACCAGGCCGAGGCGAAATGGTGGTGCAGCTGGAAAGGACCGCCATTAGGCCCCATTTTGCAGCCAAGGAGCGAGCAGATGCGGAACAGAGCAGCTCACAGGAGGAGCTGATCACGGGCGACCTCGATGGCAGCACCGGCACCCAAGTGATCAAGAGAGAGGCCGAGGAGCACCGCTAGCGCGAGCAAAAGGCCCGCCATAAGTAGTCACTAGTATAGTAGGTTTAATAAAATACAAAGAGACTGACTAGGCTAAAATAAACAATAAGATTACTAGTCACTGCCGTCCGACATTATAAGGTTAAGTTTATGTTGTAAGAACGAGAATAAATAAAATGTTTATTTTCCTTTAAACAATGTTCCCATGCTTAATTCCCCTTAAAGCATACACTAAGGTTAAATAAACGCGTAATAAAACAAAGTTACGCAACTTTGAGGTTAGACTAACACTCGGTGGAGTGAAAGAAAGAGATTCCTAAAAGTGGAAAACCACTTTTGCGTAGAGGTTAAGCGCGAAGCGTAGAACACGATTCCGTAACTCGCGGTGCGAAATCAAGCGTAGTTCCGGAGATATAGAGAAAAGAAAAGTTTCTCGACGCGAGCGACACCCAGGACACCTGGGACACACCATGGAAGAAACCCCATGTCGATAGCGCACCGGGTTCGCTAGTTAATGAATCAAGTGTCTTCTTCAGGAACCAAGGTTACAGATAGCCTCTAGGGATCGCGAGGAACCCAGCGCACACACTCCCGTCAACGTAGGTGGACTGCCCCGGAAACGGGCAAACGGAGCGTCCTAGAATAAATCGGAGGTCACCGACGATCTCAGGGGGTTGCGAACAACACCATAGCTGAACGGCATCCGCGTAGCACCAACGCCCGCGAAAATAGCGAACGGGGATAGATACGCGAAAAAGAACAGCATAGGCATGTTCAGGGACACGAGGGGAATACGTAGAAGTTAAACCCGTCAAGATCGGACAAGTGCCCCGGAAAGTAGCGAACCGGGACACTTCTCCTGGAACAAACGTTATAGACGGATGTACTAGGTCCTAAAGAACAGCCCCATAGGGTTGGCGTCGACGTCCGACCAACGCCCCGGGAAATAGCGAACCGGAAGTCCGATCGAGAAAGTAAAACCGGAAATGAGTCCTAGGCGACTCAGAGAACGCGAATATGAAGTCGTTAGTGCGGTGCGAGGCCCAAGAGGCTACTTAGCGAACGCGTTATCCGATCGAAGCGAATTTTAATTTGTAAACGCAATGACATACGCCCGTCACACCCATGGTGCGAAATCGGTAGATTTCACACATTAAAATTATAAGATAGGAGGGAATTATTCGAGCGTATGGCAATGCGGTAAGGTAATTGGTTTCCATCAAACGATGACGTCGTCGAAGATAGCGTAACTTCGAAGGCATTATCGACGATAAAGTTAGTAATATTATATGGGAATCGCGTATGAACAATCGCGACAACCACGTACGAGTAACTATGTATGCGATATCACGCGAGTCACCCGATATGTGGTAGAACGTTCTGGAAGAACGCGTACAGCGAGAAATAGAACATCCGGTACATTATGGAAGCTTCTAGAAGCGAGTGAAAAACTTGTTTGCGACAAGCGAAGCACGAGCACGAACTTACATACAACGGGGACACAATAGCGTGAACACATCTGGCGAATGCGTGGCGCAGTGTGAGAACGACGCACGAACCGACAACGGACTCGAGGAGTCTCTCGCCGAACGTGGTACAGTGCGGACGTACCGTGTAGCGAACGAAATACCGTGCGGACGCGTACGTGCCGTTGCGAGCGAACAACGAGATATCCCGCGTACGGAGCGAATCCGCTTATAACATATTACAACTCACGTAATAACGCGAATAATTAATAATCGTATAGTGCGGTTACGCGTACGGAGTGTTTGTATCTGAAACATAAAGGGAAATAAATTAAATTTTACCCGATATCGTAACGAGTGATAATCATTCACCTATCCTGTTCCCGAGATACCTATCCACCTTACCTGTCGGCATCTCGATACGGAGATCCAACGGCGGTCCAGCGAAGGTCCAGAGGAAGCACGCGGTGCACAGCGGCAATCCCAAGACGGTCCAGCGGCAGTCCAGCAGCGGTCAATCCAGAGAGCCAGAAACAGAGAAAAGGGGAGTTGCAAGGTCAACGAAAGGGTCAGTGATAAATATATTCATATCTTTCTCGGTGGGTAAAGATAAAACCGAGTGGCGACCGTGGTAGAATCAAATAAAATCGAGTCACATATATTACCGGCCCTCCGTCCGGTCACAACCATACGTCTATCTTCGGAAGCACGTACTCGCCGAATCACCAATTTTGCCGAACTTTTGCAGGAATGTAGTATTGGTATAGAAGTACCAATTGCTATCGGAGTCAATACACCACCACTCAAGCGTTTTCGAGAAATCGCCGTTTGAAATTTAGCACGCTACATTAGTATCGTTGCTGTAAAAAGTTCATCAAGCAACGTCAGTGGCTCAGCGGACTAGGCACCGCGCTATGAGTCTGCAGGTCGCGTGTTCGCCTACTTTGTTATCTTTTTTACTCTCTTTTTTCTTTTACTGTTACAAATAAAAATGTGTAGAATGTATAACAATACGCAGACAAATCCTTTATATTATAGAACGTTTTTTGTCTTTATCGTGAAAAAAAGTAACAGTGCACATATAAGTAGACAGGGAGTCCCAGTTTTAACCCTATGCAAAAATATAAAAAATTGTAGAAGATACGGGTAAAAAATTTTTCAGCTACAATTTATTGCATATGGTTTGAAGGGTTACATAAAATGAGAATTTTGGATCCGGCGCTCACTTTGGACCCAATAATACCCAACTTGATTGTCTGTAATGTAAACCTCAATCAACTTTTGTCTGAAACATTTTTTTATTTGCCTAATATTTTTTTAGATGTTCAAGGAAAACTTGGTAACTTTTACAATATTTAGCTTACAATATCTCGATAATTGTTAGTCGGAGGCAAAAATGGTACTTTTCCCTCCGAAAAGGACGTTTTTACTTTATTTGGTCTAAAAAAAATGCTGTTGCAATAGTACGCCAATTTTTGTAAACATTTGTGTATACATGAAAACTCCACAGAGACGTATACTCAAGATTTTACAAAAGTTGTGATACTATTGCAACAGCATATTCTTGATGCCAAATCAAGTAAAAAAAGTGTCCTGTATTACTTTTCCCTCTGACTAACAATTCGAGATATCATAAGTTAAATATTGAAAAAGTTACCAAATTTTTTTGGAACATCGCCAAAAATATTAGGCAAATAAAACAATGTTTTAGACGAAAGTTGTTCGAAAAAAATGACACAATAAAAAATAGGATTTTTATTAAAGAAAATCAAGACTTGGGTCTTATTGGGTCCAAAGTGGGCACCGGACCCAAAATTTAATCAACTTATTTGATGTCCCCCTTCAAACTACAAAACTTTTATCTGAAACATTTTTCTGCATCTTCTATATTTTTTGAGATTTTTGCTTGGGGCGATGGGACACTCTGCATATGTATATGTATCATCTAGGTGGCGAAATATGAAAGAGAGAAATAAGTTATGCATATGTTTATTGTTTTCTGTATATGTATATAGGTATGCAAATAGGTAGGTACAATAATAAACGCAGTTACTCGTGAAATAAACTGCATGCACAATTATAATAACGTATGCATTTGAATTGTCGTTGAAATTTTAGTGCAATATAGCCGCCACTCCTTTCCGTAGGTTTTTACGTTTTATATCTGCTAACATTAAAATTTACGAAAAGAAGTGGCGGCTATGCCGCACTAAAATTCTAACGGTAATACGAATGCATAGAGGACGAACGGTGCACATGCAGTTTATTTCATAAATAATTGCTTTTATATCATTGTACCTATCTGTTTGTACACTTATACATACAGAAAACAATAAACATATGCATAACTTACTTCCATGTTTCATATTTGGCCGCCTAGATATATATACTTATTATTTGTGCACTGTTATTTTTATTCAAGACAAAAACAAAAAACGTTCAATGATATAAAGGATTTGTTTGCGTATTGTTATACATTGTACATATTTTTATTTGTAACAGTAAAAAAAAAGTGTGACGAAAATAATAGACAGAGTGGGCGCGAACACGCGACCTGCAGACTCGTAGCGTAGCGCCTAATCCACCAAGCTAACGATGTTACTTGGCAAACCTTTTACTGCAGCGGTACTAATGTTGCGTGCTAAATTTCAAATCGCAATTTCAAACGCTTGAGAGGTTGTGACCAAACATTGGGTCTGAGAATCGATAAGTACTCACTTTAATTGATATAAATCGGTCGCCACTGTATTTAACGCATGAATACAGAACGTTAATGGCCAGCGTGCATCTTCCGAGACGTGGCTTCCTTCCTTCCTGTCCTGCTACCGTTCGCTGCTCACCTCTCTGCGTAATCTCGACAGAGTCTTTATGCAATGCCGCGCACTTGATCAAGTTACACGAAACGATAATTCGAAGTAAAGGAAAGGATTTGTAAATGAACTTTGAGAATTGTATTGATTTAACAATAACAATAAAATATATTTATTGTACTCTTGCACAAGTACAGAAAGGCGAATAATGTGAATTCGGATGGTTTACGGCGTTGGCCGGGTAATTCCCGATATCACGCACAGCACGCGTTGATTAATCGCAACGAAAAGATTTTTGCAAGTATCCGCAATGTACGCGAAGTACAATCGGCTTATCTTCCATTAGTCGATCTCGAGAAAATATTTTAAGTCCACACACGGATCGTCGAAAATATTCTAAGTCCGCACACGGTATTTCTCGAAACACGAACTGTCGCAAAGACCGTACTCTATGACTTGTCCATCGGGAAAGACCTCGCTTGGTCTCTGGCGCTGGCTTATATACCCTCTCTGGCAGTTATACCCCACTCGAACTTGATCCACCAATCACGAGCTGACACACCCAGCACCACCCACTTCCCTACATGTAGCTGTCCTTCTCTAAAGCTTTTAACGTATTTTTCTGCGTCACGAAACATCTATCAAAATGCCGACTCTTTGAAACTTGCCGACTCTAAATTGGCCTTCGAGACTTGCAACGACATGTTAGAAAGTTCACGTTATTTTCCCTGTAGAAAATATTCAGTGAATAACATATAAACGTGATGAATCCCCTTTTACAATGTTGCACGCATATATGCAATATTAAATTTACACATTTATCACTCTTTTACAATAATTCGCGGTTTCCCTGCTCATTACATACATAATTCACTAATATCACATATACGATTGCATTTAACAATTAATCATACTAATTCACTCTTTTTATTTTCAGGTACGCATCCAGGATCTCCAGGACTCATCCGTTAAGTAATACGGTAAGTATAAATGATATCAATAAAATAAGGTAACTCTCTCATTCCTCACTTTTAACTCTCTTTTTCAGATTTCCTCTGAAAAACATGAGTTTCGCAAATAAACGATCAATCAACGAAAAGATTATATAGGAGGACTCGCTAGGACCTCAGGAACACGAATCTATCGCGTTTGTTAAGAAAATGTTATAAATAAACAATTTTGTAAATCATTGGAAAAAATGCAATAAAAATTATATATCTGAGCTCCTTAGGCTCCACTGAACTCGAATCTATCGTCAAAACGTAAAATTTATCATTAATTAACAAAATTATTAAAATTTACAAAAAGTTGAAAAAAGCATCTAAATTGAATAAAAATCATATATTTGGGCTTCTGTGACCCCACTGAACATTAATCCGTCGTTAAATTTTCACAAAATCTGTTAATTAACAAATTTTGCAAAAACTAAATATTGATAAATTTCAAGCTTTCTCGACGTAGCACACTTATATTAACGCTAATTAACATAACCCACACTCTGGATTCGCAAAAAACACTTTAATTAATATAATTTGACACAAAATGGTCACTCATCAAAATAACGCAAAAATCACTATAAAAACTATATATTCGCTCTCTATGAGTCACTATAAACACGAATATAACGTTGAAATATCGAAAATGTCATTATTTATATCTTTTGTCAAAAAGTTTAAATAATGTAAAAAATCGCACAAAAACTATGTTACGCGTTTCCTTACGTTCAATTGACAATTACCATGCACTCAGATCTTTAAAAAATCACTTATTTAATAATTTCACCCTTAAGTGTTAAATATGGAAATAATGAGAATTTCATCGGAAAAATTACATGAGCATGTTGCCTAACACTAAGGGCGGAATTCATAGACCAAACTTGAAAGTCAAGACGGTCTTAAGCTCGTTCTCAAGACTACGATCGATTCATAGTTCTTGCTTAAGACCGACTTTCAAGTTTAATCTTGAGCTCGGTCTTAAGCAAATAACGTTGCATAGATAAATCTTAAGACCGAAATGGCATTATTCAATGCACAGTTCTTACTTAAGATTTGTCTTGAGCCAGTCTTGGTCAAGTCGAGCAAATAGTCGATTTAAGACGGTTTTGTCAGGTTATGTGCTACATTGGCTGCGTTCGGAAACGTCATCCGAGTGCACACTAGTATACTCCCTTCTGTTTTCTCAGCGATTTTGAAGAAGGGAGTATACCCGTGTGTACCCGAGTGATGTTTCCGAACGCAGCCATTGTATTGCGAGTGGTGATATTCCAGTGTCGGGATTGCTGGGGATTGCGTCATTCTCGCCGTCGTGGCCGGTGGCCGTCATCATCGCGTCGTGTACCGCGACGATTAACCTTAAAGAGAGCGACAGGTGCAGTGGTGGTGTTTTCCCTCCGAGGAGGTACGACGAGCATCATCGCGACGTGTACCGCGACGATTAACCTTAAAGAGAGCGACGGGTGCAGTGGTGGTGTTTTCTTTCCGAGGAGGTACGACGAGTAAACTCGAGTCGCCGATATTCGAGGCGAGGAAGTGTGACGAGGAAAGTGCGTAGTCATCGATGTGAGAGACGAGCAGCCGAGAACGACGAGGAAGAGCAGAGGGAGCGAGTGCGAAAGGGGAGAGCGAGAGAGCGAGAGAGAAGGACAGCGGACAGGCCGAAGCGTCGCAAGCCAGGAAGTTCCGACGACCGCTACTCCATCAGGGAGCTCCAGAAGTGGCAACGGTTTCGTCGGGAAGTATCGAAATTGGCGCGAGGGGCGGAGAAGTCAGCTGTGGTCTGGCTGTGGTGATAGCGGCGGAAGCGGAAAATCCCGAGGCTCAATCGTTAATGGCTAGCTTTAACGCGTTCAAGTTTCCCAGCAGCGACAATATAAGATTCCAGTGCAACGCGTGTGCTTTGAACGCTGTCAACCTGTGAGTACTCGTTTTTGCAATCATTTTATACGTATGAGCCAAAATGCAAATTCCGACAATAAAAATATTAATATTTTTAAAATAAAAATGTAACGTGTATCTTTTCTATTAACAGGTAAATTGTCGCGGTTATAACGCCTTCGGTCGTCGTCGCAGAGATGTTGATTCCGAGAATAATGACACATCTCTTATAAGTGTATCTGATGGATATGAAGGTCAACTTCGTGAAGAGATAACTATTCAATCGAACTTAATATTCACTCCGGAAAGGAGAGAGGAGAGGTATACAGCAGATTTAGACAACAAAATATTTTCACTATTCTTTTTATGAATAGCGTATAGCAAATACATTTGTCAAATAATGTTAGAGTTAAGATATCGGCCAATAAAGCTCAAATTGTATGTAAAATTATTTATATAACATTACATTTGCTACAAATTATATAAAATATACTTCGCGATATAAAATTCTATAAATATTGATATTGTTAGCTTTCTCATTTCATATAATAAAATAATGCTTAATGTAAGCTTGTTGTAAATTATATCTAATGATATTATTAAGAAACATCTTATACATATGTATGTGTACTATAAAGTAAGTCATTAAAATAAAATCATGAATCGCAAAATTATATTATATATATATATATATATATATATTATATTTATACGTCACAAACTATAACGGAGGAAGAAGGGAAAAAAATAACCAAAATTTTTAAAAATATGTCGTTAGCGTTTTATTAGATAAAATGTACAATTACCTATTTTCGCAATAAGAAAGCTATATTAGACTAATTCGTTGACTTTACACAGGAATTAAATTCTCAGCATTATATTTAACAAATCCTCCACTGACTAGAGAAAATAATACAGGAAAAATGCACGAAAGAGAGATAGTCCCGTGTTTTTGCTTGCAAGTAGATAATGGAAGCAAACCATCACCATAAATAGTATGTATATATCATGACTCGTAATGTATAACAGTGACTTATTGTTTGAACCCTTGAAAAGAGAGTACAAAGAGACGAAGTGATAGTCATTGGAGGAGTTGTATACAGAAATACAAAACCGACCAATAGGACGAATGGTCTGAGATGCATTCCACGATAATTATAAAAAATTCATGTTATTTATAAAATATTACTCTAAGGGACTTATGATAGGTGATAGTCAGGAGAAGGTTCAGCTACAGATTCAGTAGTAAACAAGGGGTTTGGGAACTCTGGTGGGTGTGGCAGTGGTCCAGCAGTCTTTGGCTCACATCGATACGCCATAAGCCAGCATGACACAGCGATAGCTACGGCAACCAGTGCTAAAAGCGCCGTAATTATTTATTAATGCTATGATAAAGCCGACCATAGAAACACAGATATCTTCCACTCTTTGGGCTGAAGGAGCTGAAATGTAGCAAAAGGAGCAAGAATGATTACTTCCTTTATTCCAATACGCTATACGTGAAAGTTGTTATTTCTTTGCGCATGCTGTGCTTTACCTTCAGCTAAATCTGCTGTATACCTCTCCTCTCTCCTTTCCAGAGTGAATATTAAGTTCGATTGAATACTTATCTCTTCACGAAGTTGCCCTTCATATCCATCAGATACACTTATAAGAGATGTGTCATTATTCTCGGAATCAACATCTCTGCGACGACGACCGAAGGCGTTATAACCGCGACAATTTACCTGTTAATCGAAAAGATACACGTTACATTTTTATTTTAAAAATATTAATATTTTTATTGTCGGAATTTGCATTTTGGCTCATACGTATAAAATGATTGCAAAAACGAGTACTCACAGGTTGACAGCGTTCAAAGCACACGCGTTGCACTGGAATCTTATATTGTCGCTGCTGGGAAACTTGAACACGTTAAAGCTAGCCATTAACGATTGAGCCTCGGTATTTTCCGCTTCCGCCGCTATCACCAGAGCCAGACCACAGCTGACTTCTCCGCCCCTCGCGCCAATTTCGATACTTCCCGACAAAACCGTTGCCACTTCTGGAGCTTCCTGATGGAGTAGCGGTCGTCGGAACTTCCTGGCTTGCGACGCTTCGGCCTGTCCGCTGTCCTTCTCTCTCGCTCTCTCGCTCTCCCCTTTCGCACTCGCTCCCTCTGCTCTTCCTCGTCGTTCTCGGCTGCTCGTCTCTCACATCGATGACTACGCACTTTCCTCGTCACACCTCCTCGCCTCGAATATCGGCGACTCGAGTTTACTCGTCGTACCTCCTCGGAAAGAAAACACCACCACTACACCCGTCGCTCTCTTTAAGGTTAATCGTCGCGGTACACGACGCGATGACAGCCACCGGCCACGACGGCGAGAATGACGCAATCCCCGGTAAATTCTTGTAAATCTTTATCATGATTGGTCAAAAAGCTTGGATTCCCGAACATTGCCGAAGCCATATTCTTAAGCACAGACTTCGTCAAGACGATCTTAAGCTAGAACTTGTGTTCTCAAGATTTATCTATGCATCTAAAGCCGTCTTCAGACGGTTTTCGATCTTAAAACCGTCTTTGCCAAGATCATGCTTAAGACAAGTCTTGAGCAACGTCTATGAATTCCGCCCTAAATTAAGACATATAAATCACTCTCGCTCGATTTGCACACAATTTGCCCAACTAGGCCTAAATCTAAATAATTATAGAAAATCGCTGATTTTCACGCAATAAAATAAATATACGCCCTTTATAGGCTTCGAACAACACGAATATATTTATCAAACTCGATATTCAATGAAATTAAAAGAATTTATTAAAATATTAGGAGAATGGTCAAAATCGTAATCGACAGTGACTGTCGTCACATCCACCGATTCATCATACCATAAATGACTCTACATCGATGCATAAAGGCACATCTCTATGTCTTTACCTTTTAATCAAACTGTGACACTGTCGCATTTAATGATTTTAACCCTTTATGCACCGGAAAAGTGACTGCACAAAAATAAAATAACTGAAATTTCCGGCACGGAAATAAAATAAAAGATTTTTATAAAATGTGTCTTCTCACATTACCGTTATACTAGATTAATAAACTTCCTTATTCTAACCGTCACCGTGTTAAAAATATTATATTTGTACGCTTCTAAATACTATGTGAATATTTATACCCGTTTGGAAGGGTTCTCGATATAGATTATAAATCAACTTACGCGCTAAAAGACTACATTATTTCTGCGGTTATTCATATACCTATGCGACTCGCCTCGTCGCATCCTCCTTCACGCGTCAAGTCGCTGACTTGCCTCCTGCATCGGCGGCTCGTCTCCCTCATCATATGACGGCAAAGTGACGTCCAATTCGGTTTCGTCACTGGAATTAACCTCCTGTCGCTTTTCGACACCCTCTGGAATGGGCGTCGAGCTCCTCATCTTCACCTCAGCCTTGGTTTTCAGCGCCGGTGTGCCGGGCTGCTGCTTCTCGCCCCTGCTGTCCATGGCTGTTAAGGATGACGCCGATGAAGCCGATTTCGTTTTCGGAGTCGGTTTCAAGGTGCATCACCTCCGAATAGCATTTGGTAATTCTTGTATACCAATACTACATTCCTGAATTATATGTACATGGCTATGTAGTATGCATTGTAATATGCTTGCGCGCGTGTGAGTAAACACATATGATAATACACACAAATGTAATTCTAAATGTAATTTTAAATAATTCTGCATAATTCTATAGATTTATACATGCTTTTATAGACAAAAATTTTAAAGGAAAAAATTACTTATTTATAATTATGTTAAATTATGTTCAATTATATATGATTATATATAAGCAATTCTTTTTCTTTAAAAATTTTTTTTATAAAAGCATATATAAACCTATAGAATTATGTAGAATTATATAATAATATATAAAAATAAACAATATAAAAACATGTATGGACATATTTAGTACATAATTTTATATAATTCTATATATTTATGTATACTTTTATATGAAACGTTTTTTAGCGGGAACGTTTTACGAAGAGGAGTGGCGGCTATGCCGTGCTAATATTCCACCGGCAATACGAATGCATAGAGGACGTTGTTATAACCGTGCACTTGCAGTTTATTTCACGAATAATTGCGTTTATTATTGTACCTACTTTTTTGTACACCTATAGATACAGAAAACAATAAACATATGCATAACTTATTCCCTTGTTTCATATTTCGCCGCCTAGATGATACATATATTTATATACTTATTATTTGTGCACTGTTATTTTTTTTATATTTTTTTCATGACAAAGACAAAAAACGTTCGATGATATAAAGGATTTGTCTGCGTATTGTTATACATTCTGCACATTTTATTTGTAACAGTAAAAGAAATAAGAGTGAAACAGATAACAGAGTAGACGAACACGCGACCTGCAAACTCGTAGCGTAGCGCCTAGTCCACCGAGCTACCGACGTTACTTGATAAACCTTTTACTGCCGCGGTACCAATGTAGCGTGCTGAACTTCAAACCGCGATTTCTAAAAAACGCTTGAGAGGTACATTACCTCCGGATAGCATTTTGTACTTGTATACCAAACTACATTCCTGTATTGTATGTACCTATATGGCTATTGCTATATGCTTACGCGGAGCGTTATACTTCTGTAGTAACTTATCTCGGCTAGAGACCCCCGTTTACGCGGAGAGAATTATCGTAAGTTGTGATAATTTGAGTAAGTTACTACAGAAGTAACGTTCGCGTAAACATAGTACATGTAGTATATATTAGAATATGTGTGCGTGCGCGCGTGTGAGTACACACATATTGGCTGCGTTCGGTTTGGGCGCTCACGTGCTGTCATTCTATCATTCTATCTTCGTTGCACATCGAATATCAAACGAAGATAGAGCGATGCTTACAGCGCGTGAGTGCCCAAACCGAACGCAGCCATTATAATACATGCAATTGTAATTCTAATATTGCGTACAAATATAGACATATTCATGTTTTGCATGAATACCTCGTTAGAGCAATATATACAGAATTATATTTACGATAATGTAACGGAATTAAAAATATTGACATTATCGACATATTGATTCGATCGATTGATTGATTGATTAATCGACATTTTTGATTCCAATTCCTACCACCGCGAAGGTAAAGGGCGCTGTAATTCGCGCGTTAGATTTCGCCGGCCTTCTTTATCGACGCTAATCAAGTTCGCCTGCGGCTCCAGCATCCCCTTAATCTTGGCACTGCCTGACGCCGCTTTAGTTGCGGGGACTTTATCTGCGGCATTCTTCCCTCCTTTGGCGGACTTGTCACGCTTCTTTCTCGCGAGCGGCTCTTCTTTGTTCGTGGAGCGCTGGCTTTTCCCCTCCACGATTGCGCACAGCTCCTCCACCCGCTGTTCAAGGAGCCGGATTTTTTCGTCCCGGCTGTCGACAGCACGTGTTTCATTGGTGAGCGGCGCACTATCTATCGGTACCGTCGGCGGCAACGCATCATCAATGATCCTCGTTTTTCCTTGGATCGGCGGCCTTACCGCTGCAGGCATGCCGCTTCTCTTGATTTCGGCAAGGATGGCATCCCTGGAGCTTGGCTTCTCCTCCTGCTCTTGCACCATCTTATCGTCGGTGTCCATCTCGTCGATTCGTGGTTCATTTACGACCTCTTCTGAATCCGTGGTGTCGATCTGGTAGCACTTACATTTCACCCCTCTGTCGTGCCTTTTGTCTCTATGAGGCGAGCTGTCCACCTGAGTCTGCAGCCGTTCTTGCTTCTGCTGCATCTCTGCCATTTGGGTTTGGAAGCTCTGCATTTCTACTTGTAGTTGCGCGTTTACCTCGCGCAACTTTCTGAGGCTAATAATCTCCGCCTCTTGTGTGGCGACCTTCTGCCTCAGTACTTCGAGCTCGTCGTCCCTGCTCGCTCCAGCCTCTGGATCTTTGATCCTTTGAATCAATTGGCTGTTAGCGGCAGAGATCGTAGCCGCCGCGTCGTTGAGGATCTTCCTATAAGTACCGCTTAGCCTGCACAACCTCTCCGCGATCTTATCAATGCCGCGCAGGCTTTCTACGATAAGGCCCGGTAACTCGAGCGTCGGGGCGTACCTCAACCTCTCGGATTCCTTAGCTTCCATCATCCTCCGGTTCTTCGAGAGGTTGGGGGGAATCGCGGGATTCTCCGCCTCTCGAATCTTCTTCTGGACTTCAACCAGCTCCCTCCTGCCCTTCGAGAGTTTGCGTTCGAGTCCTATGCCCGTTGTTTCCGGGCGTCCTCTACCCTTCAAGGGCTGCTTACAGTGGTCGCATTTTGCAACCTCTCCTTCTTCCTCGACGTCCTCGGCGTCAGGGAGGACGGCATCGTCCTCCCTGCCGCTCAAGTCATCCACCGGGCTGAGATCGGCGTCTGAGTCCTCTATCAGGGTGTTTAGCGGTCAAACCTTCCAGGTTTCCATGACCACTTCTTTAGATAAAAAAGGACAGAAAATGTCATTTTTTAAGAATTTAACAAATTTCCAGAAAAGTCACAAAATTCCATGACATTTTCTGTCCTTTTTTATCTAAAAAGTGTCTAGCGGTCATGGAAACCTGGAAGGTTTCCATGACCGCTATACACCCTGTGACTATCACAATGGGCGCGGGACGCGTCTCGATTTCTGAAGCAGCGTCGGACGAGGGACTCGTGTCTCTGATCCTCCCCTGCTTCGATCTTGATCTGTCCGGTGACACGGACACGCCTTGTCTCTTCGCCACTTTAAGAAAGTTCTTTCTCTCCCTGGGGCGAGAGACCCTTGCCCCGCTTTTCTCGTCCCGCAAGGAGGAGGTGGCAACCCGCGTAAGTGTTATACGGGGAATGCGCGATCCGCTCCTCTTCGCTTCAGCGCTCACCGGTCCGGACGTACTTCCGGGCTTGAGCGTGCGCGTGCCGCTCCTGCTCCTGTCTACGGAGCTCTCCTCCTCTTCCTTGTTTTTTAAGTTAGTATTGCGTTTACCTGTCATTTTAAGTTGATCCCGTTCCCCGCTGCGGTCTTTATGCGGGTGGCCGGGCGCGCCCCACGACCAGAATTGCTCCCAGCCGACCGTGCCCCGGTGTACTCACCTGGGTAGCCACCCATTCCCTCTGGCACCCGGAATGTTACATCGGGGGCGCTGGGTCCAGCCCCCTACACACCCGTGGGCGAAGATTCGCCCACCGGCTTTCGGGGGATCCCGGGCTCTGACCCCCGGGACTCCGCAGCAGGTGCCGCCACGCGGGGGGCCCCGCGGACAGACAGGTACCGAGGGTGTCGCACCCCACCCAAGGTCCTGCCCGCCGCGGCGACCAGCGTACATTCCTCAACCCAGGCCGTGGTATCCTCCGCACCTGGGCTGACCTTCTGCTTCGATGGCCGGGTTCGGGAGGGATGCGATCCTCGACCACCGGAGCTACCGTACGCGCCGACGGTCTGTTTCACCCGGCGACAAGACCCGCCGGCCTCGACCTCGTAGTATGTCCGAGCGGCCCGACGGGTCTTTCCCACCCATGTCGCCCCGGCCCTGACCTCGGAATATGTCCGAGCGGCCCGGGACGACCCTCCGTGCTGAAGGCACCACGTCCCTGGTGTGCAAGCCTCCAGCACGGGCCTCTCCTCCAGCGGCCCGGCACCACGTACCGGGCCTGCCTGGAAGAGGGTTACCCCCTCTCCCCCTGCCGAAGCACCGGCGTGCAATGGGGATATGAGAGGGGGTCCTCCCGTCCCCTCGGCGAGACGGCATCACTGCCCGCCTCGGGAACGAGGAGTGTTAACCCACCCCCAAGCCCCAACCCCTTAGGACACCCTCCCGCCCCGCCGGAGCACCGGCGTGCAATGGGCGAGAGGGGCCTTTCCCATCCCGAAACGAGCCCGAATCCCCCGACCTGCCGGAGCACCGGCGTGCAATGGTCGAGGAATCCGAGCCCACCCCCGTGGTTTTTTATCGAGGTTTTCCTTCCTCTAGGCCGGCGGGAGGAGTAGAAACTCCCCCCTACCGGCCGTCGGAGTCCGCCAGCACGAAGCTGAAGCGGACTCCTAAGCAGGGCGGCCGGACCCCCGGTTTTCTGTCTGGGTTTCCTTCCCGTAGGACGGTTAGGAGAGCGAAGGCTCTTCCCTCACGGCCCCGTTCGGCCGGACAATTGTTTATAGAGGTAGTCTGCCTCTCGAGTCCTGAAAAGGACTCCCCGGCCCAGGACAGCCACAAGGATTGCCCTGGGTTACGGTACTGCTGTGCTCGGGCACTCCGGGTTCGCAAAACCCGTACCACTTGGTCCCCGCCGGCCCCAAAGGGTTCGGGCGAGTCCCAAATGGGCCCTGGAGAAACTTCACCTCACCTTGCAACCGCACGCTTCCCAGTCGCAGTCCCGGCGACAGCCCGCTGAAAGGTCGCGCCAGGCGACAGCGGGACCCCCGATGATCCCCCTTGACAGGGTTCCAGCAGAAGCAATCGGCGAGGAATCTCCAGCTCGGCCGCAAGCACCGAACTGAGAGACAGAGTCCGGGGCCGAACCCGGTGGCCCGAGCGGCGAGTCAAACTCAGACGAGGGGATCTGAATGCATATTTGATGAAGCGTTCCGAGGACGTAGGGGATAATGTAATAATAAAGCTAACGTAAAGCCCCGTCCGGCGCGACGTAGTTGTAAGCACTAGGTTAAGAAAAGGCCCGTTGGCCGAATAGCTGAATAAGTTTTCGTATATATTGCCATATATAACCATATAGTCGTAGTTTTGGATATAAGACCGCTTATCAGTCGCCCACCATGGGCAGCGGCATAGTATAGTGGACCGATTCACATTTTGTTAGTTAAAATCCGTTGGTTCAAGCATCATAGAGGTTTTGTTTTGACGCGCGAATCGGTCGGCGTAAGCGCGATTGTAAAAGCTGAGCCACACGTAATCTTCGAGGAATTGCTACGCGATATAGTTCCGCGACACCCGGTACATCATCCGAGTAGGTCCGCGTCAAAGTACGATTCGGCGTTCGGAAAGTGCGGAACGGGACGTCCGCTACAAGGCGAGATGGGTCCAGCTCGCTTTCCGGTACCTGGTACACCTCACCCGTAGGTCGGCGTCAAAGTCCGCGGACGCGCATAGAAACTTGCGACCGAACCATCTTCTTCGAAAAGAATCGGTAAATTCGTGACACGCAGGACCTGGGAGACGGGGAAAGAAGGTCGGCGTCAAGGTCCGAACGACAAGACGCGAGATCGACACACGGACATCTTCTTTGAGACGAATTGACATAGGCGACGGAGTTGACACCTGGTAAACGCGAATATCGGGTCGGCGTCGAACTCCGAATGCGAGCGAGCGAAATAGAACCAGGAGCATCTTCTCCGGGAACGCGGTACCGGAGGATGCATACCAGGTCGGTAGGATCGCGGCTATAGGGTCGGCGTCAACGGCTGGCACCCTCGATGTCACCCGGACATCTTCTCCGAGGAAAACCCACGGAATCTGGTCGGGGACTTCCCCGTAGGGCTGCGCATAGGTGGACGTCGACGTGGAGCCAAATCGGCGGAACGTCGAAACCTGGTGCAGCGGCACCGAGAGAGAGGCCCTTCGAGAATGTACTGGTGGCGGAAGTTTCCACCAGAACCTTCCAGAACGTTTGCACCGGGGCATCGAGTGATCTTCTACGCCGTGGGCGAACGTTCTCGATGGAAGAACCGCGGAGTGGGGGCACCGCGCGATAGTGGGGAGCTCGGGAGAGCGACACAGCTCTTGGCAGTCTATCGGGGATCGTCGAAGCGGCAACACGCTGCGAGCGCGAGTAGGGAGTTCGGGACTTAGAATATTCTAGTCACGCGAACATTCTCGAAGTGCTGCCGTCATCCAATACAACCGGTAACGCCCGCGTACAGCGTTAAGTGTTCACTCATTACGCGAGTGAGAGGTACTCAGCTACCAATTAACATCGATAATTAACGCCGTTAGGCGTAAGAGCGGATGCGCTCTTCGTAACTTGTCATCGTTCTCGAACCGTCGGTACTTAGAATATTCTAGCATCGCGAGCTGTCAATCTTCACGATACTAAAGAGAAGATTACGGGCGGCCGTTCGTGGCGAATGATATTTGTAAACAACATCTGTGAATTGATTAATTAAATAAATTGTTTAATTAATATTTAATAATTATCAAGAATTATTTCAATTATACTCACCTTATACTTACTTGATCCATCGTCGTTGATCCATCGAAGTCCATCGTCGGTGATCCTGGTCTACGGCGAAGCGGGTGTCCTGGTGCAGCAGTGGTGCTCATCCATCGTCGTCGGGAACCTGAAAGAAGATTGATTAGTTGACTGAATAATTCGATTGATACTTACCATATCCTTCTCGGTGGTTAATGGTGAAACCGAGTGGCGACCGTGAAAAGGCAGTTATTTTGGGCGTCGCGAGCCGATCTGTAGTCGTGTCCGGTTACAACCTCACCTCACCTCGCCTTTTTTTTTACGCTGGGAAATCTTCGACTACCGGGTTCCCAGGCCGAAACCCGGTGTATAGCCCGGTAGCCCCCTCTGGTGACGGAGGGGGAAGACTCCCTCACCCTCCGGGGAAGAGGGACGAGGGGAGTGTCGGATTTCTACCGACTAAAACCCAGCGGGTGTCCTTCTCTGCGCCTATGAAGGTGCCCCGGGAACTGGCTATCAATACTTCCGGGGCACCTTCGGCGCCAAGCCCTCTTGGGCTTCCTGTCCCGTGAGCTCTTGCTCACTGGCTTGTTACCGTAATTATCTATGTGTGACGGGGTGCGGACACCACCCACCCCGTCACTCCTCCCATTGTTGAGGAGGTTTGTTCGACGCCCCGTTATCCCCGCCGGGACGCCGAACCTCCTATCCTCCGGGATTCCCCCTCGTCGGAGGGGAGATCCCGAAGGTGCAGCACTAACTCGCGCCGTGTAACGGCATCCTTATCACCGGAATAGGCCGGATGATTGATGGAAACACCAACTCGTGCCGCGTTAGAGCTCGGCACCATTATCACCACCGGAGTAAGCCGGATGGTTGATAGGAGCTAACGAATCAGGTGGTGATCCGCTCGCTCCATTATAATCTGCGTGGAGAGGTCTGCCGATTAGGGAGGATCTACCTCCCCCCGGCGGATCCTCTCCGCTTCCTCTTTGCGGGACATCACCTGGCCCGAGAAGGCCAGGAATGCCCGCCACTTCGTTTGATCCCCGACCATAGCCGCCACTATGGCCGGGAGGGAGAGGTCGTTTCCGACCTCCCCCTGTAGAACACGGCGCTGTTCTGCCCACGCTGGACATCCCTCCAACGTGTGCTGCGCCGTGTCCCTCACCTCGTCGCAATGGTGGCACTTCGTTGTGGCCTCTTTCCCTATTTTGTGCAGATACACACCGAAGCATCCGTGCCCGGTGAGTACCTGCACTGCATGGAACGACACCCCGTATCTCCGACTGTCTAGCCATTCTGCTAGACAGGGCCGGATGGCGTCGACGGTCCTTTGTCCGTACTCACAGTTGGCAAGCCACTCTTGCCAACGTCCTATCAGGACCGTTCTTTCTTGGAGCCTTATTGCTCTGCGCGCCCTCGGTAGAATTGGCCCTCCCCCAGCTTGCAGCTCTTTTGTACGCCGATGGACCTCGGCGTATTGACGAGCTGCAAGCTCTAACGGGGGGAGTCCTGCGAGGGTCGTCGCCGCCGCATGAGAGACCGTGCAGTACGCATGTGACACTCTTAGGGCTATCGTCTGCTGCACTTGGCGAAGTTTCGCCTTAATGCAGACGCCCACACCGGGGCGCCATAGAGTGTCACGGCGTGCACGGTCGCGGCATAGAGCTGGCGAGCACGGCCACTCGCCCCTCCCAGGTTTGGCATTAACTTTGCAAGGGTGTTAGCCACCCCTTTAGCTCTGGGAGTAAGGCGGGCGAAATGCTCGCCAAAGCTCCAAGTGCCATCCAGCCAGAGGCCCAGTATCTTTATACTGGCCCCCACGGAGACACGGGTATCCTCCACCATGATGTGGGCTGCGGGTGGCTTTCCCATTGACTTCCCGTAAAAGAAGACGGCTTGCGTCTTCTGGGGAGCCACCCTTAAGCCCACCCTCCGCATTGCGGCAACAACTGCCGCCACTGCGACATTAGCCCTAGCTATGGCCTCCTCCCACGTATCGCCCTCGACTCCCAGGAATGTGTCGTCGACAAAGCCGTTCAACCAACACCCCGGGAGGAGGGCGATCCGGAGAACACAGTCATATCCTAGGTTCAGGAGTGGCCCAAGGACCGACCCCTGCGGAACCCCCCGCACGACCAGCTTAACCCTGACCATGCCATCTTGGTCCGTATAGGCCAATTGCCTGTCCCGGAGGTAGTCGTATAGAATGGCTATCAAATAGGGAGGCACATCGTGATACAACAGTGCCTCCCTTATATTCGGCCACGGCAGGGTGTTGAAAGCGTTTGCTACGTCGAAGCTTACGCCGAGTAACACCCTGCCGGCCTCCACCGCGGCTTTCGAGAGGGCCTTGATGCGTTCGATGGCATCCACCGTAGATCTGCCCTCTCGAAAGCCGTACTGGGCTTGAGATAAATCAGGCCCAGTCCGGGACAGGTGCTGGACGATTCGGTCGGCTATGATTCGTTCTAATAATTTGCCGACCTCGTTCAGCAAGCAAATTGGCCTATACGATGACGCCTGGTCGGCGGGTTTCCCCGGTTTGGGGAGGAGGACCAATTTAGCTACTTTCCACGCCTGGGGGAACCGGCCGTACTTGAGGTACTTGGTGAATATTTCACGCAAGCGCTCGGCTAGCTCCCCCGTGGCCAAGGACCATGCTTTTCCCAGAACTTCATCCGGCCCTGGTGCCTTGTTTGCCTTCAGCTTTAACGCGGCCTTTCTTATCTCGTCCATGGACACGCCGAGCTCCTCGTCCCACTCCACCTCCGGTGGAGCGGGACCGCCGTTCACCCTCTCCCCGGGATCGTCCGGGAAGAGGGTGTTCACCACCTCTTCGAGGAACTCGGGGTCCATGGACTCCGTTACTGGGGGCGCCCAGGTCCTCAGCTTATTAAGGACCATTTTATATGGGCGCCCCCACGGGTCTTCATCCAGGGCCAGCAGGAGTTCCTGCCATGACCTGTCCTTGGCCTGTTTAATGGCCCAGGAGTAGAGCCGCTTGGCGGAGCGATACTCTACTCCCGTCTCGTCCAACCGTCGCTGGTCTCCGCTTCTCCTTGCGCGGAGCCAGCGGCGCCTTGCGTGGACGGAGGAGCGCCTTAATTCGGCGATCTTCTCCGTCCACCAGTAGGCTGCCTTCCTTGGGTGAGGCCGGGATCGGGGCATGGCGGCGTCACACGCCGCCGTCATAACGTCCCCGATCCACTTTGCGGCCTTATCCACTTCTTCTGACGACGCTAAAATGTTGTCCGCCCACAGTGAGGCGTTGATGGAGGCTCTCAGCAGATCTCCACCCAGCTTCCTCACTGCCCATCTTGGAAAGCGCAATTCTGCTTCCCTGCGGCGGGCCTGGACCTCCGGGGGGGGGGGGGTGGCCGAGAGACTCATTTCGATGAACAAATGGTCTGATAAGGACTCTATTTCCTCGGCCACCCTCCAATCCCGCACCTGGTGGGCGACAGAGGGGCTCGCCCACGTCAGATTAATGACAGACCCCCCCCCCCGCCGCCTCACACAGGTTTGCGCGTTCCCGGTATTTAACAAGACCAGTCCTAGGCCCGCCGCCCATACCTCGAGAATCCCACCCCTCCTGTTGACAGCAGCGGCTGGGGAGCTCCACAACGCCGATTTAGCGTTGAAATCCCCGACCACTATTATCTGTCTATTTGCAGGTGGGATTTTCATTAGACAACTCTTTAGGTCGTTCAGGACTCTCTCAAATGAGGCCGTGTCCACGCTGGGGGACACGTATACCCCAGCCACGTAGACACGACCCCATTTAACTACCACGAACCCATCCCCCTCCTCAAATTTTGAGCAGGGGACGGGCTCGCATGTCTGCCGCCAAGTTATCGCTACCAGGCCGCACCGGCTCCCCGCCCACAACGAGTGGTTCGGAGGAACACGGTGCGGCTCGGCGGCCACCCTCAGACCGCAGCCCCGCTCAGCCATAGTGTGCAGGAAAACATCCTGCGAGGCGGGGCTGCGGTTAAGGTTTGCTTGCATGAGTCGGTGTGGGGGCATTATAGGTCCTCACCATTTGAGGCTTTCCCCCTTCTCTTCCCTTTCTACGCCTTTCGGTGAGGTTGTGACCGGACGGAGGATTACTTTAATCACACTCGCCCGAATTTTCATGAATATCACGGTTGCCACTCGATTTTGACCTTCGGCAATCGAGAAAGGTAACAAATATGACAGACTAACCGTTCGCTGACTTCGCTGACTCTTCTCCTTATCTCTGCTTTCAGGCTCCCTCACGTTCTCGCGCCGGACGTCCTTGTGGTTGACCACCGTGGGACTTATCGCCTCTCTGGACGGACCGTCGTCTGGGACTTCCGCTGTGCACCGCTGGAATCTACGCCCCTGCTGGACCTCGTCGCTGGACTGCCTCTTCTGGATCACCGGATCGTCGTGGGACACGTTTCGTGGGACACCGACAGGTAAGTATTAACGAAGGAGGCAGGTAAGTGTCTCTCGCGTTTAGGTAAGTGTCTTCGTAAACAAAACTCTATTGTTTTACAATAGGTAGAATCATAATTTATTCTTCTGTTTCAGATTTACAATGGGTATCCCGCACTCGGATGTCGCGCCCGCACGTACGGATACTCGATGCTTACAATCTCCTTCTCTCTATCACGGACACGTAGTGTGTACAGTGACGCGTTTTTATAAACGTGTTGGCGAGTTTTCGCATCGCCCGCGGGATCATCTAACGTCGCGTCGCGCTAATTGCATGTCGCTCGATGGTGGCACTTATCGTCGCGATATACTCCTCCGGCAGGAGTTCTCGTTCGCACGACCGTTCTCTAACTCGACCGACGCCAGACTCCACGAGTTGCCGCTCCGGCTCGCTCGCCCGGCCGCGGCAGCCAACCCCACTCTCGGGGCGCCGTCACGCGTTTGCGTCAGCCCGATGAGTCATCGCCGCGTGATCGCACCGTGCTCGGCTTTGCCGACGCTCGCTCCGGACAATGGGCCATTGTCCGCACTTGTTGTCGTCTACACGCGTATACACATGTCCTTCCGCGACTCGTGTTGTTTACGTTTTGCGCTGTCCGCGATTTTCGCTCTCATCCTCTCATGTCGCACGCCCGCTCGCCAATCCTCGCCGGCGTGACCCGTCCACGTCGCTGTGGCTCACACCCGAAGGTCATCGTCGCCGGACGCGCTCGCACGCACTTCGCCGTTCCCGCGCCGTTTCCGGCGCACGCGCTGCCGAACCGTCCGGCGTATCGCCTCCCCCGCTCGTGTCGCGTGTTCTGTGACCCCCTTCGCTTCGCTCGTCGGGTCACGATCCATGTAGAGGTCGGGCGTCCTATCTCGTCCGCCGCGCGTATCCCGACCTTGCCGTTCGGTACGGTACCTCCGCGGCAACCCCCGATCACGCTCTCGCCGCTGTATCGCGATTGGCTCTCGGACTCGCTATCTAGCGATCCCTTGTTCGCACATTCGCGCCTCGGTGGGTGAACTTCTCCGTTCGCTCGCCGGCTCTCCCCACCGTGACACGGCGCTCGCGCCACGGGCGCGCTATTTCTCAATCCGCCGGTCGCGCGTCCTCGCGATTTGGCGGGTGATCTTCTCTACTCGCTCGCAAGTCACATGCGTGACGTCATCATGACCGCACCAGGGGCGCGCTATTTTGCGATCCCTCGGTTGCCCGTCGCCGCCGCTCGGTGTGCGGCATCCGCCGCTCACGCACACGTCGCATGTGTGACGTCATCGCCCTCGCTCGTCGGGCGCCCTAATTCGCGGTCGCTCCGTCGCATGTCGCCGCCGCTCGGTGTGTCCTCAGTCGTTCACGCGCACGTCACGTGTGTGACGTCATCGCCCTCGCTCTACGGGCGCGCCAACTCGTGATCGCCCGATCCGTCGTCACCGCCGCTCAGTGGGTGACCTCCGTTACTCGTGCGCATGTCACCCGCGTGACGTCATCGCGCTTGCACCGCGGGCGCGCTACTTCGCTGTCCCCCGGCCCGCCGTCGACGCGATCCGGTCGCGCGTCTCCGCAGCTATGTCCCTGACCTTTATGCAGGGCGTTTATTGCTGCGAGTGGGCATTTGATCCACGCAGTATAGAGACCATTGGTTCCTTTGCGCATTGGTCCCACCTGGACCTGCTTTTGCGCGCATCCTCCTATCTCCGCAATGACCGATGACAATTCATCCTCCGTTACGGAGTCGTCGAGATCTAAGATCCTGACTTCGCCTGTTTTCATAGGCCTGGAGACCTTAACTCCCGGCCTTCCCTCAAACAACTTGGCCATTTGCTCGGCTAACATGTCAGCCTTGGCCACGTTGTCTTTGCCGGGGACCTCAATAATGAGGGCCCCGGTTTGCGCCCTCTTCGGCCTGAAGCCCTCCGTGATGCCCATCTCGCTGGGCTTGATTTTTGCTCGGGCTTCCTTCAGCAATTCCTCATAATTGCCATCGAGGCTGGTCAGCGTGACAGCCGCGCTACGCGGCAGCCTCTTTTTCCCAGCCCCGACAACACCACCGGGAGCCTTGGCGTTATTGGCCTGGCCGGCTGGTTTAGCAGACGCAGGACTCTTCGCCACGGATGCTCCTTTAGCTGGGGGTTTCTTCCCGGCACTTCCGGACTTGCCAGCCATTTGCCCTTGCTGTTTAGACTTTCCGCTGGGTCCTGCTTTGCCCCTCTTTCCTACCACCGTCCAGGCCGCCTGGTCTTCAGCCACAGCGGCCCTTCCGGCAGGAGGACGAGCAGTTGTAGTAGGAGCAGTCTTGTCACCCTGCTTGACCCTGTCGGAGACAGGGGCGGGGGTAGTCACCTTGCCTCCTGTCAACCTGGCACTGCCTTTCGCAGCACCCTTCGTCACCTCGGCGAACGTAGGCCTTGGCTTGACCTGCTGTTGTTGGTCCTTCTTGCCACTGCCTTTGACGCTCGTTTCTTTCTTGGCAGCTGCAGGGGCACCTCCCTGCGGTGCGATTCCCTGTCTACCAGTCATATTCTCCTCTATCCTAGTTAATCTCCCTTCTAGGTTATTTAGAAAAGAGAATAATCTCTCTTCCTTCTGCTGCTCCACCGACACGGGGTGTTTCGGTGATACAGCCTCCCGCTGTTCCTTTGACACTGCCTTCTTTGGCGGGACCGCAGCTTCCAGAACTGCAGATTTCCCGCCGATTGCAGGCTTGTGGACAGCAGGCATCTCCTCATCTTCCATCTCTCTGAGTATACGCTGCCGCTTAGCTTCGGAGGCAGCTTTCTCCCTTCTCTCTTTTTCAGATGCGTTCGCGTCCTCATCCTCCGAAGAGCCCGGGAAGTCCGGGATGATGTAACACGTTCTCCTCTTTGTGCGCTTGTAGGTGGTCGGGAAGAGTGGAAGAGCGGTATCCACAAGTGTCTCCACCCCCATCTCTCCCTCCTTCCATGAGGATAACGCCTTCTCGACCAACGCCTTAATTTGAGCGTTGAGTCGCGTGTTGTCTTTTTTTAAGGCGGCCATTTGGGAACGGAGCTCCTCTAGCTCCACCTCCCTTTCGAACTGACTCATCTGACCATCTCGACCCACCAGGTGAGTGACAGCCGCCGTGATTGTAGCGGCCGCGTCAATCAGGTGGCCGTGGTCAATGCCTCTGAGGCTTTTTGCAGTCGCGCACACCTTGTCGACTACTCGGATTGCCTCAAGAATTCTACTCGGTAGGTCCTGGGTAGGGGCGTACTTAAGCTCTTCCAGCTTCTCAGCCTCTCGGACCTTCCTATTTTTCGATTGTTTAGCCGGCACTGTTGAGTCGGCCAAGTCTCGAATTCTCGGCTCTTCGGCTCTTTCTGCCTCCCTGGCCTGACGAGCCAACCTCTTCCTATATTCGCCAGTGGTTTCTGGCTTTCCCTTCCCCCTTCTTTCAGGTTCCTTGGTCCTCGCGTCCGATTCTGCGGAGGCCATGGACTCGTCTTCATCGTCTCTGCCAGACCTTATCTCTACGATAGACTCCGCAGAGCTCGTCCTGGACAGAGTGGCGTCGATTCTTTCCAACTCGACTCTTGCCAAGAACTTATCCGACTCGCTCAGGAGCCTATCAACGTCTGACCCCCTCTGAAGAGCGGCTGGGACGGCGAAGGTCGCATTCCCGTTGCTCGATGAGGAAGCGCTTACGTTGGGATCCTGTCCCAGTGAAGAGGACCTGTTGGTCCTCACGCATGCACCCGCGGGCCCTTTAGCGGACTGCTTCGCAATCTTAGAGGATTGCACCTTCGGTGCACCGCCTCTTTTGCGGTACTGCTCCGCAGTCTCTTTTTTATCAAGATTGGAATTGGTAGGATTCATAACTCTGTTTATCCCGTTCCCCACCGCGGTCTTTATGCGGGTGGCCGGGCGCGCCCCACGGCCGACCGGAATTACTCCCGGCCGACCGTGCCCCGGTGTACTCACCTGGGGAGCCACCCATTCCCACTGGCCCCCGGAATATTACGAGTTACGGTGCTGATGTGCTCGGGTACCTCGGGTTCGCAAAGCCCGTAGCGGGGAAGGCTCCTAGGGGCCCCTGAGGGCCCCCGGTGGCCTCCCCCGCCCCCTGAGGGGCACCTTTTTCTTTTTTTTTTACATGTGGAAATCTTCTATCACTGGGATCCCGGGCCAACCGGTTTACCCAGTGACCCCTCCGAAGAGGGGAAGAGCCCCCCCGCCCTCCGGGAAGGAACGGAAGGGAGTGTGGGATTCCACGCACGCCGCACTCGAGTGCGACGCACGCAGCCTACCCACTAAAACCCCATGAGTGTCCAATTGAGCACCTATAGGGGAACACCCGGGAACTGTCTAGTAATACTTCTGAGTGCCCCCCAGTGCCATGGCCTAGCTTGGCCCTCGTCTCAGAGCCGGGGCTCTAGGGCTCTCTGACGAGCCTTGATGTAATTGTGGCAGGGTGTGACACTACCCACCCTGCCACCCCTCCCAAGCTTTCGGGGGGTATGACCGACGACCCGGATTCCCGGCCGGGACGCCAGTCTCCCTTCCCCCATATCCCCTCCTTGTCGGGAGAGGGGCATGGGGGTGCTGAACCGCACCACCGCGCTATTATGCGCGGCTTGTAGATCGGGGATTAGTGTCCCCGGAGTGGGTGAAGGGCTCACGGATAACGCATTTCGGAGAGGGTCCGTTTAAGCCGGGGGAAGAACTATCCCCCGACGGACCCTTTCCGCCTGCTCTTTGGCGGACATTACCTGACTGCAGAAAGTCAGGAATGCCCGCCAATTCTCCTCCCTCCCGACCATTGCTGCCACAACGGCCGGGTGGGAGAGATCCTGCCCTATGATGTCTGTAAGGACACGGCGTTGTTGAGCCCACGCTGGACAATGTGCCAGCGTGTGCTCAGCCGTGTCCCTTTCCTCGTTGCAATGGTGGCACTTGGTAGTGGCTCCCTTCCCTATGCGGTGCAGGTATGAGCCGAAGCACCCATGGCCCGTCAGTACCTGCACCGCATGGTACGTCAACCCGCGTCTCCTCCTGCATTCTAACCATTCCTCAAGGTTAGGTTGTGACCGAACACGGAGGTATGGAGGCTCGGTTCGCGCGATGTGTCCTATAACACACGGTCGCCACTCGGTTTCACCCGCCAACCGAGAAGGTAGGTATTGATTTTCCGAAATGTCTCTAAGTTTATTAATTCTCTTTTATTTTCAGGTTCTCCCCTATCGTCGCTGCTGTGGACTCCCGGATCATCGCTGTCGCTGCATACCAGGATCGCCGAGGGACTTCGGGGGATCGCCGCTGGATGGTAAGTATCGGGTAAGTAAACTTGAGTATTTCTTCGTATTCAATATAATGATGAAATGTTTATTCAGTCTCATCAATACTGCGCCTTGTTCTATTCGCAGGCGTTGGTGGAATGATGTACAAGTGATACAAGTATTTCGCGTTGTCGGCGGTAAGTTAACTCCGTTATAATCTATTAATTCCTTCCATTACGCATCGCTGTCGCTTCTTTTACTCCCAACTAACATACAATTGTCGCTTCCTACTCGTAGATGTACTTGGTGTACCTGTTGGCTGACACCTTTGGCCTTCGCTACCGGTGGTAAGTTAAATTCTTTAAATCGCATTAAATCGGAAAAGCCCGCCGTACTGACGTTTATTTAGGTCCCTAACAATAGTCAGATGTGGATATTTATTGTTCAACAACAATAGCATACAAGATGGCTGACCACTATGCACCTCGCTGACGTTGGCAAGTTAATTTCCTTAAAACGCAATAAATCGCATAAGTGTGCCGTACTGACGTTTATTCAGGTCCTTAACAATAGTCAGGCATGGATATTTATTGTCAGACAACAATGGTATACAAGATGGCTGACCACCATGCACCTCGCTGACGTTGGTAAGCTAATTTCCTTAAAACGCAATAAATCGCAAAAGTATGCCGTACTGACGTTTATTTAGGTCCTTAACAATAGTCAGGCATGGATATTTATTGTCAGACAACAATGGTATACAAGATGGCTGACCACCATGCACCTCGCTGACGTTGGTAAGTTAATTTCCTTAAAACGCAATAAATCGCAAAAGTATGCCGTACTGACGTTTATTCAGGTCCTTAACATTAATCAGGCATGGATATTTATTGTTATCTATCAACGATGTGCAAGATGGCTGACCACTCCGACCATCACTGACCGTGGTACGCTAATTTCGCTAATTCGCATTAAATCACGAAAACTCGCCGTACCGATGCCTAATTTACCCTTGAGCAACGATCAGACGCGATTATAATTTCGCTACGCGATTCCATTCTCGAGATGGTTGACCCCTATGACCTTTCTTGCCCTTGGTCACGGAACCTCGTTAACCTGCGATAATTCACGAAAACTCGCCGTACTGATTCTTAATTTACTTGTTAACAACAATCAGGCACTATTATAAGTTCGCTACGCGGTTCCGTTCGCAAGATGGCTGACCACTATGACCTTTCATGCCCTTGGTCACGGAACTTCGTTAATTTGCAATAATTCACGAAAACTCGCCGTACTGATCCTTAATTTACTTGTTACCAACAATCAGGCACGATTATAAATTCGCTACGCGGTTCCGTTCGCAAGATGGCTGACCACTATGACCTTTCTTAACCTTGGTCACGTAAATTCGTTAATATGCGATAAATTCGGAATATTCACCGTGCTGACGCCTAATCCACTCCCCAGCAACAATCAGGCTTGATTATTTATGCAATTATGCCGTTGGTTCACAAGATGGCCGACACTTGACTTTCACCGACCTTGGTCCGTGAAAATGCGTAATTCTGAATTTCTCGGGTTTTCACTTTAATACACCGATCAATCGCACTCACTTGAATAATCAGGCGTGATTATTTATCCACTTATAACTACGCTTCACGATATACGTGATACATTAATCGACAAGCACAAGTGCCCTTTCGCCGAATGGCTCACAAGCAATTTTCGGTGACGCAGCACCGTTTCGCCGATGTATGACGAACAATAACGCGTTTCGCGGGCGTTCCCGTTTGTTTCGGATGTCGGGGTAAGCAATTTCGCGCACTAGCAACGCATTCGCGAGAATACGGATATGTCACGGAATTTTTCCCTACCGCCACGACGATCCACGAGAGACTGCCGCGAGCGGCGTAGCTCGCCGCAGCTCCCCACCATTGCCCGACGGTCCCCACTCCGCGGCCCTACTGCGTCGCGGTACCAGGCCGTGCCGGCTCTCGCTTTCTCGAACGCTCCCGAATGCTCTCGAAGGTTCTCGAACATTCTGGAACGTTCCGGAACGTTCCCACGGAAATTTCCACCGCGGGTACCCTATTCGCGTCTCTCTCTACACGCGCCCGGATAGTGGTTTCGCAACTCCGGCAATTTTCGCTTACCGACGGCGCCGATTCGCACGCACCGTAGCTTTTGGCCTCCTAATGAGGCATCCAGGCGACTTCCTCGTGGAAGACGTCCGGGTGACCTGCACCACGCCGGATTTCGACGCCGACCCCCCCTGACCGTTATTGGGGACCCGGGGAATACGTTTCGACGTCCCTTCCCCGGAGATGATGCGCCGTTCGCGCAATCGCGGACCGGTCCGCTAACTCGGGTACCTCGACGCCGACCCCCTCTGACGACTTATCGGGACTCCCTCGTGCGTCAGGGATACCTATTTCCCGGCGATGACGCGTGGTTCCGGATTTAGCTGACCACCGGACATACCGACCTCGCGTCAGATATCTGCTTTACCGCTGTTCCCGCGTGGTTCCCGGTTTCGCGAACGGGCTCCCGGATCTCAACGCCGCCCGTCCCTGATTTATCCTGGGGCTTCGTTCATGTGTCAGGGGCCCTTTTTCCGCGGATCGCGCCACTAATTTTCGGTTCCCCGGACCCATTTTCCCGGTTTCGATCGCGGTTTTGCCCCTTTGCTTGTGACAACACATCCGGCCTATTTCTACTTTTAATCGATTATTACTAATGGCCCACGGGCCCTATATATGAGTATATATGTTTATTCGGCCCTAATGGCTCGATGCTTATGTCTAACTTAGTCTATGCTTATTCTAATCAGAGCTTTGCGCTTCCTCGTCGGACTTCTCGCTGTCCCCGCTCGAGGGGCTCTTAAAGCTCCCGGTCTTAGTCTCCCGGTCCGTCTCCTCGGCGCTGTTCCGCGCTGTCGTCCGCCCGGTCGTTACCTCCGGTGGCTGTTGCGGCTCGCGTTGCGACGCCAATGACTCGGCCGTTGTGTCGCCCACCGCGTCCTGTGACGCGGCCGACCCGTGCGTTTCCACCGGAACTATCTCCGGCCGCATCTTACCTGCCGGTCCCGGCGCCGACTCTGCCGCCGTTTCCGCTTCCGCTGGCTGCTTCGCCTCGGCCGCTCTGCTACCCCCTTGGATCTCCTCGCCTGACAGTCTGGTCAAGCTAATTCTAGGGGACTTGGCTCCTACGGACCGCGAACTTTTTGCATGCGGTTGCAAGGTTCGACGGTCCTCCTGCCCGGCAAGGCCGGGTTGGACAGATAATCCTTCCAGGCATCCAAGAGGACCGTCTTTTCCAGGGCTCTAAATGCTCTACGGATCCTGTCCGGGATTTTGGTCAACCCCGGATTGTTTGCTCGCAGCCTTCTCACGACCTCGTAAACGTTGGCGTGTTGACGAGCTGCGAGCTCCAGGGGTGGTAGCCCGGCCAGGACCGTTGCGGCCGCGTGCGACACGGTGCAATACGCTCGTGACGCCCTTAGGGCTACCACGCGCTGAATTCGGCGCAAGTGTGCCTTGATGCGCGTGGAGCCCTTCGCCGCTTTGGCCCACACAGGGGCGCCATATAGCGCCACTGCGTGCACCGTGTTCGTAGAGCCGGCGAGCACGTCCGCTCGCCCCCCCCCCCCCCAGGTTAGGCATTAGCCTGGCAAGGCTATTTGCCACTCCCATAGCCCTGGGAGCTAGGCGAGCAAAGTGCTCGCCGAAGCTCCAGGTGCCGTCCAACCAGAGGCCCCACTTTCAGCTGGGCCTCTACGGAGACGCGAGTCCCCTCCACTAAGATGTGGGCCCTGGGCGGCTTCCCCTTGGACTTGCCGTAGAAGAACGCGGCTTGCGTATTCTGGGGAGCCACCCTAAGGCCCAGTCTCTTTATAGCAGTCACCACCTGTGCCACCGCAACGTTGGCCAGGCGTATTGCCTCATCCCAGGTGTCGCCCTCCAACCCCAGGAATGTGTCGTCGGCGAACGCGTTTAGCCAACATCCCGGGGGCAGGGCGGCACGCAGCACGGCGTCGTATCCAAGGTTCCACAGGAGTGGCCCGAGGACTGACCCCTGTGGAACCCCACGCACAACCAACTTCACCCTCAGCGTACCGCTGCTGTCAGTGTATAACAGCTTCCTATCCCGGAGATAGTCGTATATGGCGGCCACCAGGTATTGCGGGACACCATGGTGTTCAAGGGCCCCCCTGATGACCGGCCAAGGCAGGGTGTTGAAGGCATTCGCTATGTCGAATGATACGCCGAGTAACACCCCGCCCTTCCTCGCTGCGGCCTCCGAGAGGAGTCGAATACGCTCTATCGCGTCGACTGTTGACTTCCCCTCTCGGAAGCCGTACTGGTCCGGCGAGAGGTCCGGACCAGTCCGGGACGAGGCGGTTAGCGAGAATTCTCTAGTAGATCTTGCCCACCTCGTCCAGCAAGCCCCTGAGGGGTACCTCACCTTGAAACCGACCGCTCAGGAGCAATCGGCTCCAACGGCTTTCCCGAATCCCGAGATGAGTTCGCGAGGTTCCGAATTACAGTCAGGGGCTCAGCGGACGAAGGCAGAGGTAAAGACAAGCACCAAGCCGGTGCGATCGTCCACTCCGATTGCGGAGGTCGGGAGCGAGGGCGATGACGAACCTTCGCGGAGCGAAGAGTCTTCCAGCGAGGACTCCGACCAAACTCTGCCAATGGACCAGGCGGAGGATGATCCAACAGAGGCGAGCCAGGCGCTGAAGTAAAGGTGGGTGCGAGAGGCGCCACTTGACGTACTTTATGTATATACTTATTCATTGCGTGTGACTTTATAAATCCCTTCGTTTAAACGCATATTAACAATTTTGATTTCTTTTACGTACCGGTATACCGATTTTTTTATTTTTACCATCTCCGGTACATAAAGGGTTAAAATATCGAGATTTAGAAATTTTGGTATTTTTGATATTGCAAGGATATATTTGAGTTCAGAGGGGACGTGTGGAGCTTAAATATACTTCGTTTGTGTCGAAATAACGATTGGATCAAATTTCGAGGTAAAAATGTAAATTCTTTGAATAATGCAAATTTTAAAGTTTTTATAGCATAGGTGAGTTAGTTGTGATCCACTGAAGTGGAAAATACTCGATTTGCAACGATCCGACCGTTAATTAACAAATTCGTTAATTTTGTTAAATAAGTATAAATGTTGAGATATTATATTATAGTTGAGTTGTGTGATGCCTAAAGATGACACTCTTATGGTTTTTAGCTGAAATTTTCAATTTTGCAACTTTTTGATAAATTTTATAAACAATGAACTTTTTACGGTTTTTTGAGTGCCGATCATCTCTTTTAGGGTTAAGTAATCGTGCTACATGATTTTTGATTCGATTTTTGCGATATTAACAATTTTTAACAATTTTGGTCAAATTGTTAAATAATGATAATTTTATAGTTCTAAGTGTACAGACAGGTTCTTAGGGACTTACAGAGCGAGTGTATATAGTTTTTATTGCATTTTTCCAGTTATTTGCGAAAATGATCATTTTGGGTCAAACTTTGAAAAAAACGATATTTTCAAAGTTTATAGTGTCGATTGACGTTAGTGTGATTAGAATAAGTAATTCATGCCAAAAAATCCGATTATTTTGCAAGATTGGCGAATTTTGCAAGTTTTGATCAATTTGTTTATTAATGATAATTGTTGGGTTTTCTTGATGGAATTAGGTTTATTGGAGCCAGAGGAGCTCGGAAATATAATTTTTATTTGAATTTTTCGTTTATTTAAAATTTTGATCAATTTTAACATCTTTGGTAAATAATGATATTTTTCACAATATTATTACAGATATTGGTTCTTTGGGATCATACGAACCCAGATATACCATTTTTATATGATTTTTCCGTTTATTTAAAGTTTTCACTATTATTAACAATTTCTTTAAATAATGACATTTTGCGAGTTTTTTCATCAGATATAAGTTTAATGGGCTTAATAGAAGCCAGATATGTGATTTTTATTGCAAATTTCAAAGTATTTATGAAAATGACAAAATTTGTTTAAACAATTCAATTCGAGTTTTCATTGTTAGATTTGTACTCAGAGGGTTGCTACGAGTATATCGACACCCTACACGCATAGTTTTTATTAGATTTTGAAAGATTTATCGATTTTATCGATTTTTGTAATTTTGCCATTTTCATTGATTTCACGTTATATTATGTTTATTTAAAGTCAAACAAGACTATTAAACACCATTCAGACGAAAATTAAGTGTTATTCAAGATTTTGATAGATTTTGTAAAAGATTGTTAAAAAATCGATTTTTATGGTTGATTGTTTGTTGAAACGTCTGAAAATGATTACTGGTACTGTTTTTAATGCGAATTGGAGCATTTTATCCAGCGGGATACCTAAAACCTGAAAAGGGGAAGTTTCGTTTATTAGATTACGTTATTTTCATTAAATTGATTAATATACTTGCCTCATACTTACCGTTGAATCCTGTGATGTCCGGGAGACTGCGATGTGTACCTGAAAAAGAAAGTTGATTAGTAAAATTAACCCTTAAAGCGCACACCTCCGAAAAATTACGTAAAGCGCACTGGGGGTATGAGATACCCCAGTGTCTTTAAGTATGTACTGTAACGACGCTATTGACTATTTTATTGCATAAAAATTTCTGAATGAAGTTAAAGTCATGTATTTTAAAAATAAACAAAAGTTATAGCGATTTCTTAAAATTAACATTGTTTAAAAAATTATTGAAAAAGAAAGGACGGAAAAAATGTCACTTTTCACTTAAAATTGAATAACTTTGGCAATTTTTAATATTTTAAAGTAAAAATTTAGCTGGATACTCTTGAGACATGGTACTTACGAGAAAAAATTATTACAATAGTGCGCGTTTCAATAAAGATATTTATTTGGAGAATTGAAAGTAATGATTTTGTAAGAAATGAAATATTGGATTTTGCATGTTTTTATGTGTTTAATCTTATTTTTATAAGTACAAAAAATAAAAAAATGACATTTTTAATGTTTATAATTAAAGTAGTATAGATTCCAATTAATCTTGTGCTGCGCAGTCTACGCACAGACCTGTTCGGTGCTTCTGGCACATGGGTCTGTTGCACGATGGGCACATATACTTGGTTTTTTTATCCTGCTTGCGTTTGCAGAGACCACATCGAGCATAGGAGTCCAGCAAAATCACTTCAGTAGACTCTTTTCGAACGTCTTGATTTATAATGGCTCCTATTGCATATTTGACATCGAGACGAAGTGATGGAATTTGAAATCTCTCTTGTAAGTGTGGAGTAACGAGATGTCGAATGACAGTTTCAAGGCAGTATACTGCAGGTCTTGTTCCTCGACTTCTCCGAGTAACTGTTCCCGAATACGGCAACTGCGTAAATTGTAAAAACATTAATTAATATAAAATAAACATTGTAAAAAAATTCACTTCACATTTTAGTGTATACTTACGTTTGACAGATGTAAAATAATCCAAAAAAAATCGTCAGAAAAGGAACTTCACTTTTCACTAGATTAACGTAGAGCGCACACGGGGTATGACATACCCCACGATCTCGACACGTCTTATTCCAATGGCTACCACAAGCACCCTGATGCTTGGACGAACGGTTCTGCTGCTCAAACATAAAGTTAATACTCCAAACTAATACCAGATGTCGCTGCAAGTTCAATTTTCTACATTTTAATGGGACTTATCAGAGCACAAAGTTCGGAGTGGGGTATCCTACACCCCATGTGCGCTTTAAGGGTTAAATTAAGCGAAAGAAAGAGATTAAATATTGATGCGTGATATTAGCATAAACAATGTAATGAGCAGGAAAATCGCGAATTAATGTTAAGCATGAAAGACTGATATTTATTGCGTGTTAATTACGGGTATACATTAATATTAATATTAAGGATTTACAGGGTTCATTATTATATATTCTTTATTGCATTATATATTTTCCTATACACGGAAAAAATTATGAGGGGCCTGCTGCACTTTGCATGGTAAAGCTGCTCTCACATCACAGTTGAGTGGACTGCCGACTCGAATTTGGGCGAGTAACTGTCCCAAACATTGCAGAGAGCAACTTTCCCGAATCACGGGGAGGCATCTGACGCGCGAAAATGTCGGTAATGTTCTTAAATTCAAGGCTATACTTTCCTACCACTGTCGAGATGCCTGCTTCCTCAAAGTTGCGCGAGTAACCGTCCCAAACTGTGAAGAAACCAACATTCCCGAATCACGGGAAGACTTCTGCCTCGCATAAGTGACACAAGTCATTTTAAATAGTTGTAAATTTTTAGTGAAATTGCAGGAACGAAATAATAAATATAAGGGATTATATAAATATATATTTATAAATTATTATACAAATACGCAAAATAAAATGAAAATTGTCGAGATTTTCTAAGCACATAACCTCGAAAGAACAATCCTATCACACTGCACCGAATTCAAAATTGACAAAATTTTGAGATATCTTATAAATGAATTATTTATTCCCCTCTCTTTGGTTTTCTTCGAAAAATGTATCAACAATATGAAATTTGGATATTTTCGCTATATGTGGCGAAATGAGGTGCGCTTATGGGTTAGATTTTTTTTATCAGTTCCGTTTTTTTATGTTTTTTCAGGAATATTAGAAAAGTATATTTTGGTTGTGTTGTGACCGAACTTTGGGTCTGAGATGTTATAATTACTCACTGTATGTGAAATAATCGGTCGCCACTGTATTTAACGTAAGAAATACAGAACGTTTTCTGCCAACGCGCTTCCTGAGAGACGTGGCTTCCTTCCTTCCTGTCTCGTGTTCTCGTTCGCTGCTCAGCTTCCGGCTTATTCACGGTAAAGTCAATTACTCGATGACGAGCACTCGCTTTCGATTCGCGATACGACGTTGTGGAATTCAGGAAAGAATTCGATAAAGAATTGTATTGATTTAACAATAACAAATAAAAGATTTATTGTACACTCGTACAAAATCCCGTAAAGACGAATAATTCGTGTCTTAACTGATAACGGCGTTACCCGGGTAAATTCCGATCGTTCGGATGTACGGAACGCAATTACAACCGCAAAGTTAAAATTGGTATAATCGCTCGCGACTATCTTTCCCAATGCGACTTCGAGAAAATATTCTAAGTCCGCGATGACGACCGTCGAAATATTCTAAGTCCCAAAACGGTATCTCTCGATATACGCCTCGCACAGAA
Source organism: Temnothorax rugatulus (assembly GCA_035220575.1). Lineage (NCBI taxonomy): Eukaryota > Metazoa > Arthropoda > Insecta > Hymenoptera > Formicidae > Temnothorax > Temnothorax rugatulus. Next base: position 81,647 of record JASTWL010000447.1, on the reverse strand, counting down.
GTTACCACTCTCTAGAGTTTCGATCAGGGAAAGACCTCGCTCGGTCCGCGGTGCTCGTATTTATACCCGCCTCGGACGTTCATCCCCACTCGCTGGGAACGACCAATGAGAAGATAGTCGCAATGCGGCAGGATCCTCGCAGCCAATGATCACGCGATCATGCTTTCTCTCTCTTACATGTAGCTGTCTCTGTTTCTCTTTCTTAACGGAAACTTTCTCCTTTAACAAGTCTGAACAGGAAATTTCCTGTTTCTCTCAACGGCTAAAATATATAATTTAATGTTAATAACATATGCAGCTACATGCAATGACTGGAATTATTCTTCCCTATAGGAATATATATAATGCAATAAAGAATATATAATAATGAACCCTGTAAATCCTTAATATTAAATAATGCATACCCGTAATTAACACGCAATAAATAACAGTCTTTCACGCTTAACATTGATTCGCGGTTTCCCTGCTCATTACATTGTTTACGCTAATATCACGCATCAATATTTAATCTTTTTCTTTCGCTTAATTTAATTTTACTAATCAACTTTCTTTTTCAGGTACACATCGCAGTCTCCCGGACATCACAGGATTCAACGGTAAGTATGAGGTAAGTATAATAATCAATTTAATGAAATTAACTTAATCTAATTAACGAAACTTCCCCTTTTCAGGTTTTAGATATCCCGCTGGATAAAATGCTTCTTTCGCATTAAAAACATTACCAGTAATCATCTTCAGACGTTTCCACAATCAATCAATCATAAAAATCGAAAAATAATTTCTACCATCTTTTGGAAAATTTATCAAAATTTTAAATAACACTTAATTTTCGTCTGAACGGTGTTTAGCAGTCTTGTTTGACTTTAAATAAACAGAATGTAACGTGATATCAATGAAAATGGCAAAACTACTAAAATCGATAAAATCGATAATTCTTTCAAAATCTATTAAAAACTATGCATGTAGGGTGTCGATAGACTCGCAGCAACCCTCTGAGTACAAATCTAACGATGAAAACTCGAATTAAATTGTTTAAACAAATTTTGCCATTTTCATAAATTGCCATTTTCATAAATTGAAATTTGCAACAAAAATCATATAGCTGGCTTCTATCGAGCCCATTGAACGTATATCCGATGGAAAAACTCGGAAAATGTCATTATTTAAAGAAATTGTCAATAATAGTGAAAACTTTAAACAAACGGAAAATTAATATAAAAATGGTATATCTAGGTTCGTATGATCCCAGAGAACCAATATCCGTAATAATATTCTGAGAAATATCATTATTTAACAAAATTGTTAAAAATAGTGAAAACTTGAAATAATTGGAAAAATCATATAAAAATGGTATATCTGGGTTCGTATGATCCCAAAGAACCAATATCTGTAATAATATTGTGAAAAATATCATTATTTACCAAAGATGTTAAAATTGATCAAAATTTTAAATAACTGGAAATTTCAAACAAAAATCATATTTCTGAGCTCCTCTGGCTCCAATAAACATAAATCCATCAAGAAAACTCAATAATTATCGTTAATAAACATATTGACCAAAACTTGCAAAATTCGCCAATCTTGCAAAATCATCAGATTTTTTGGCATGAATCACTTATTCTAATCACACTAACGTCAATCAACACTATAAACTTTGAAAATATCGGTTTTTTCAAAGTTTGACCCAAAATGGTCACTTTCGCAAATAACTGGAAAAATGCAATAAAAACTATATACGCTCGCTCTATAAGTCCCTACGAACCTGTCTGTACACTTAGAACTATAAAAATATCATTATTTAACAATTTGACCAAAATTGTTAAAAATCGTCAATAACGCAAAAATCGAATCAAAAATCATGTAGCACGATTACTTAACTCTAAAAGAGATGATCGGCACTCAAAAAACCGTAAAAAGTCCATTGTTTATAAAATTTATCAACAGTTGCAAAATTGAAAATTTCAACTAAAAAATCATATGAGTGTCATCCCTGTGCATCACAGAACTCAATCATAATATAATATCTCAACATTTATACGTATTTAACCAAATTAACGAATTTGTTAATTAACGGTCGGATCGTTGCAAATCGAGTATTTTCTACGTCAGTGGATCACAACTAAAACTCACCTATGCTATAAAAACTTTAAATTTTGCATTACTCAAAGAATTTACCCTTTTACCTCGAAATTTGATCCAATCGTTATTTCGACACAAACGAAGTATATTTAAGCTCCACCCGTCCCTCCGAACTCAAATATATTCTCTTGATATCAAAAATACCAAGATTTCAAAACCTCGATATTTTAACCCTTTATGTACCGGAGTGGTAAAAATAAAAAAATCGGTATACACACACCGGTACGTAAAAGAGGAAATCAATTGTCTCGGATGCGTTTGAACGCTCCTTTGGAAGATTAATAAAAGTTTAACGCTTAACTGCCCGTTTGGAAGGGTCCTAAGATAATACGGTATTATAAAACCTTTGAATACTCGACTAGTTTGGAAGAGTCTTAACCTTATAGATTATGAATTATGCACGCGAACCCGTTTGGAAGGGTGTTTTGATTATTTAACCTACTAATCCGTTTGGAAGGATTTTAATCTTATACCGCACGCAATAAAATATATTTATCGAATAAATTATTATCAAAACTTTTGTACACGCATCCCGTTTGGAAGGGATTTATAATACACCCAGAATATAAAATACGCAATATAAAATTTAAGTTAAGTGGCGCATCTCGCACCCACCTTACTTTAGCGCCTGGCTTGCTGCAACGGCGTCCTCCGCGCCCTGCTCCACCACCGCGTCCAATGGCGAGGTTTTGTCGAGATCGGTATTGTCACTCGACGAGTCCTCCGACTCCCTACCGTCCGTAGGAATCGGCGTTGAGGACCGCATCTCCTTTACCGCGGCCTTCGTCTTTCGCTCCTCTCCTCCTTCACGCACGTTACCTTCTCGTCCCAGCTGTCCAGCAGCGCGAGACGCCACTGATGGCAGAGACGACGTCGTTGAGACCAAGGCTCCTTGAGACGTCGGTCTCAGTGTCACGTCGAATTCTCTTCGCTCCACGCGTGGTGGTGGAAGGTCTTTTCGTGCGTGGATTTAGCTAACAATAAGTCAGGAGAGGAATATAAATAAATATAAGTTTCTGTAAAAATCATTTAACCGAACATAAGTATTCCACCTTCATACACTGCGGTATACAATTTGATCACATTTCGTGGTACATAATATTACAAAACCATTTTTATTGCATTACAAATATATAAATTTTGGAGATTACAAAATGTATCGCGTAGCAATGAAATGAATATTGTTTAGAACAATGGATAAGCAAGGTATGGTGACGGATAAATCTGTATATTTTATTATTTTTGTTTCTTTTTTATAATTATTAACAACGTAAGCGTGAACGTGATCATCAAATGAAATTTCTGTAAATACATTCGTATGAAATATGATGTCACGATTTGCTTTTACAATTTGTGTGATTTCCCCAAATTCTTTTTCATTGTCTTCTATATTAATAACAATAAAGGTACCAATTTTATACACAGTACCGCTAATTTCAATTTTGTTCAAATGTTCTTCGGTCTTACAATCAAATGTTTCAACATTTTCACATTTCAGATTGTGTATTGTATTACACATCTGAAGCATTTGTTTTATTGCTATTGTTTTCAACAAATTCTTACTGCAGCTGGTAGATTGTGCGCTTAATTTTATTCGGCGATGAAACGCTTCGAATCGCATAGACGAAAAGTGAATACAAGGGCCGTTATTAAATAAAATTCTAGGATAATGAAGGAGAATATGAAATTTAGGTTTTAATGTTCCATAGAGTGTGACATACAACTTATTGTGATCTTCTATTAATTTTTGCAATGATTTGATATCGGCATGTACAATACGAGGAGATGTTACGATATCAATTATCTGCCTTAAGTATTTGTACAATTGCCAGTGCTCGTCATATTTCGGAATCTGATCTCCAATTATTAATCCGAAGTACCGGGCGAAACATAGCATTTCAGATGCAGACATCTTTAATTGTATTTCATCCAAGGATTTTTTTTTAATTCGTGGTGGTTTGTTCAAATTTTCAGTATAACCGTACTGAAAGTTTTCGATTCTTGAATTTAAAAAATCTATTGAAAAATACTTATTTTTACAAATAAACGTATGTATCAGCGATTGCAGAACGTAAAAGCAGACGCCTTCGAAGACGTCATGCATAACGTCAACAGTCACATTTTCAGTTACATGAAAACCTTGTATTTCATGAAACACACATGGTTCTTTTATTCCGGTTGTTGATACATCTTTACTTTCCACATCCTTTTCATAGTTCTCACGCGTTCTAAGTTCTCCACTGTTTTCAAGTGATAATGAACCAGCTGAATTAGATGACACTTTACAGATTCTGCAATAATGATTTGCAATAAAAGATTCTACAAAGCCGAATATGCTGTTCAAACCTAAGTTGTCACCTAGTATCAGTACTAATTGAAATTTAACTTGTTTTGACACACCGTTTACATTGATGGCAATTCCAGTACTTTGGACGAAGTTTATTTCCTTTATAAGTGTTTTAAATATTTTGTTGTTTTCTGACTGTTTTTTATCATTAACATGAAACAGAGTCGAAAACAGAATGCTGTTCAGTTGCGAAGCTATGCGTTCCGGAAGACATGCTATATAAGCGTAAACAGCACCGAATTTATTTATTCCGGCATGGCTACCCAAAGGATTGCCCACTTCCAAATCATCATAGAATAAAAAAAGAGGGAGAATTATTTCATCAACACATTCACGTGAATATTTTTTTAACCACAAGTTCGCCTGCATAATATTTGTGATGATGTTTGATTCTTTTTTTAAATTTTGTATATGCTTTATTATTTCATTTAATAATCCGGGTATTTCTAAAAATATCTGTAAAGTCTGGCGTAATGGAACGTGTATTCCGTACATTGTCTCCGGGACATATACCATATCATTTTCAGTTGCTTTGCTTCTGAAGGTTTCTCCAATCACGAACATTTCGTAATCTACAAAGCCGTCATTTCGTAATAATGAAAATCGCTGCCATTCTGTTTTTACGCCGTCGAATACCATCGTATATTTATGAAAACATTTTTGTATTTCTGTTTTCAAAAGTGAGTTCGTTACATTTTCTTTGCGTAGTATTTCTAATATCTCATTTTCTAAAGATGGTAAATAAATACTACGAATAAAGGTACTCACAAAATCTATTACAATTTGAACTATTTGTCTGGGAAGACTGGGATCAGCGTAAAGTTTCAAAAAAAATGTTATAATATAATTTAATATGTTTGAATCCATATTATCTTCAAATTAGTAAACGCAACAATATAAAAATCTACCTGATAATCGTAATACTAAAGTTTATTAATTTCTACGACAAATTTAGTAACGGCTATAGCACATTTTTTAGGAACAAAATTATAAATTCCAAAAATCAATTTTTGCACAATTTGCCAGACATAATCTGTTAAACGAGGGAACGAATGCAACGCTATATGGCAATGAAAACAACTTTCAATTGCTTGCAGAGGATTTTTGAATGCGTAATGTTCTTTATTTAGCACAACATAGGATTGTAATATATTGTTCAGTTCGCCACAAAATACGACGTACGGGTAATCAGGGATATCATTCAATTGCAGCCACTGGTGAAATTCTTCTATTTCGGAGTTTAAGTTGCTTGGATCCTGCAGGAAAAATACTAAATGAGATGACTGTTTACGTAACAAGGTACAAAATAGAGGGTTATATCGGAGAGTAGGATACCCAATGGACACTTTTCATTTTTCGTTAATAAGTTAATGAACAGTGGTATAAATATTAATATAGAAGGGTTGTAATATTGTTAAAACTATTATCACACCTACAAAATGTACATTAAAAAAATTAACATATCGTAAGGGAAATATAAACAGATATAAATAAGGACTAAAATAGGTTATTGAAAGAAAGCGTAAGATAGCCCTGGAAATTGAAAAAAAAAAAAAAATATTTTGATTTTTAATGCTTCATTATAAGACCAAAATACATTTTAAAGATAATACTAATAAATTGTATATGTGACAAGGCGAAGGATCTTCAATGAAGATTCTATTATACATTGAATTACAAATTCGTGATAATAGTATATTACGCAACTAGTGAGGCAAAATGATATAAAACTACTAAACAGGAAATGAGTTTATAAAATTAACAACTAATTATTGCGAATTATATAGTCAGAGAGTGGATTTATATATTCCTGCTAAAAGTAATGAAATGTATTATGTACTTGCATGAATATTTGATGTTAAATTTGATCAAATTTGAATAAGTACCTTCGTCCCGTAGAGAGTGAATATTGAAATTAGATTTTCTATAATAAACTACTGAAAGATAAAAGTTCATATTTGGTCAATTACGTATTCATGAAACATTTTAAATATTGGTCCGGCTAAAAAACCGCCGGAAAGTGTCAGAGGCTATCCGACCCTGCCCTACCAGTCACATTGCAAGCGTAATAATCAGTAATCACCTTAACATGCAGTATAAATGACTTAGCAATGGAAGATTTGTTAAATGTTTGTGGTGGATCATTTTTTTTCTTTATTGATTTTGTAACGGTCACGCAGAGTGGAAGCAAAAATAGTGCTAATATGCAATTGTTATTCCCTGCAAGAAACATAATATCAACGCATGCGGTTAAAAATAAAAAGCATATTCATGTAGACTAATAAAAACATGCTCTTTTGCAAACATCCAAAAAATAAATAAAACAAATTATAATGAAGCAATCGATGTGTCATGCCAAATGAAACCACCCATGCTTTGGAGCAAAGTTTCGTAATTGGTTCTACTTTGAATAAGATAGGACTATAGTAAGCCGTACAACGGGAAAACATACGTAAGTGGCATTATAAACGTATGCACTTACGTATGTTTTTCCGTTGCAAGGCACAGTTATTGTGAAATATTAACTTGAAAGATATATTACTTTCAAACATATTATACAGAAAGTTAACGAAAAATTTCAAATCTGGTATTTTCTTAACGCGATATTGCGACTTATAGCCCCGTGAACATTTGCGGCTCCATTTATTGTATAAACAAAATGTTATTACAGTATATACCTTTATCAATAATATCGTTGTTTTCTTTCATAAATTGTTGAACTTCTTTCATTTTTGAAGTTTTGCAAAATTTTACAACTTTCGTGGCATAGTATGCCCATTTCTCGGTTATTAAACTGGAATACTGTAATTGCAGATCATTCGATGGATTGGACGAAACATGTTTAAAAAAAATTTTCTTAAAATCTGATTCAAGCTATAAAACGAAACAAAGTGACATATAAAAACTATAAAAAGTGAAAAACAGAGAGACATGCAGATGCAAATATATAAGCATGCTTATATATATATAAGTATATACCAAAGGTATCCCCAGTGGAAATTGCAGACATGGAAAGCTTGTCAAGTATTGCTGTAAAGATGATGGTTTTATTTTTTTATCCCTTGTTGGTATCAGCAACTCTTGTCTTTCAGCAAAACTGTCTTCCCACTGCTTGATAATATCTGTGTTATCATAATCAATAGGATTGACCAAACACTTAAAATTGGTATTTTCCTCTACACATAATATAATAAATAAATATGGCAGATATAGGACATTATTTAATTTTATCAAATATGATTTAATGTATACCTTGTTCAAAATCTTCACATTTCACATTTTCTCTTCCTGTTATTAACCCGGCTTCCCGTAATTGATTCCTTATTAATCTGTACGCGTTGTATAAACATCCACGGGCACCAACAACAATACTACTATTACTAGCCTTCTGATATGGCACGTAAAATAAGTCTCTTTCCTCTGTTGGAAAAATTTCCAGAAGTTGGTCCGTTATAGACATAAACGTTTTTGGTTTTATTCTGTAAAAAAAGAATCAGCAGACACTGAAAAATATGATTGCTATACTTGCTTTAATCCTTCTAACAGCATAAACATTAGTGTACGTGAATTCTGTAAAACTAGACGTTAAAATCTATAATTGATTAAATCCATATACACATACATTTATTTAACATATATTATATATATTTTTTCATATATTATAGTTTAATACAATAAATCTAGTTTCAACTTTTCTAATAACTTCTGAAATATCTTGTGTTTGAAATTTGTCGCAAAATAAAAAATTAGTCAAGAAATATGAGAAAGAGTATAAGAATTTTGCCACGAGCAATTATGTAAATATCATAATTGGAAATAAAATACAGAAGTTACATGACAAAACACATAATTATGCGATGAAATGTCTTAAAAGTAATTGAAAATACGAGAAAGACATGAGGCAATATGCCGATAAGCGCATATTTATGAGCATATTTAAGAAAATGCGTCTCATGAAGAATAATCATTCGTTAACTTAAATTTAATATCATGTGAATCGATACATTTTTAATATTTGTGAAAAAGTGTATGTTCAAGATTACAGTTGTTACAACAATTATAATATTGTTATGAACATGAATAATTGGAGCACTTGTATAGATTGTCCTTCTTTTTCGGATGAAGTGTTTGTATTGTGTAACAAAATGTCTCTATCTTAGAATATCATTTTTATATGAAAAGATATTCGGAAAAGATTTACACTATCAAATAACTATACCTACTTGTAGTGAACCTGGTCTTTCATGATTTCACGTGTAACTATCATTTCTTTTAATCTGGAGTAATCTATTTCTTTAGTTAATTTATAACGGCCGAGAATTATTCTACCTTGTAGATTCTGATCATTATTTAAAAAATGAAACAATTCATTTTCTTTATACGAAATGTCATCTGGAAGAAATAAAATAGTTACCCTACATTCATGTTTATAACGAAGCTTTAAAAATTGTGAATAAAAATATAAGAAAAGTTTAATGTATATAGTTCATTATCATTCATATGAATCCAATATGTATATGTACTTGAATCGTCGACAATTTCAATGTCAATTTTCTGACGTTTTGACGACCCGTCATTTGATTGACGTTCGTTATCATCAACATTATTACGTTTTTTGTCTGAGTCTAATACTGAAAAGAAAACAAGCAGTAAATTCATGTACATTCAAAAAGAGTAAAGTGGATAAATAACAATAAATATATTGTAATGTTACCTATCATGTGTGCGTCATTTGCCCACATAACAGGACTTGACATTTCTTTTTCATCATGACTGTTCGTGATCATCGCATGTGCGTCAAACTGAACTGTGTATGACGAATATTTTTGCAATTCTAAATTACCCATGTGCGAATGTCGAACTTCTGCCAGAGTTGTCCGCATGGCCCAGAAGTGGCACAATATTGGTTGCCAAGACTTGATGAGTGGTACTGCCCCAGTACGGATAAACCGCTAGATCAGTATTGTGCCAGTCTCGGTGACCAGTACCCCCATGCAACCATATTCTGTTCTGAGCCGAGTCTCGTTTCAGTACTGACCGTGTATAAGGCCAGAAATGATATTGATCTACGGCCGAGAGTCGGCTCAGAACTGGGCATGTATTGGGTCGATTTAGAAAATTTTCGCTCGGGCGGCGCCAGAGGTAACAACCGCGCGAAGCAACACGCCGCGAGGGAACTTAGAAAGCTTTTTGCTCGAGCGGCGCCGGAGATAACGACTGCAGCGCGGAAGCAACACGCCGCGAGGGGACTTAGCTTTTTGCTCAAGCGGTGCCGGAGGTAACAACCGCGCGAAAGCAACACGCCGCGAGGGAAATTTTCGCTAGAGCCCACGCCGGAGGTAACGACCGCGTTCGTGCCTCTCGGTTACAAGTACCCCGAATTATGGTGTCATTCGTCTCGCTTCGCGTCAACGTGGGGCATCGTCGATCTCCGAGACTGGCTGCCGGATATCCCGTACGGTAATCGAATTCGCGGTCAAGTCCCGATGGTCTCGATATTTCGCCTCCAGCGCCCGTAAGCGACTGTGCATAAGACTGTGCGTCGCCAACCGCTCGGCCGGCCGGTTGGGTACTATAAGAGGTGCGGTGCGCTCGGCGAGCCGAGCGACACGAGCGATACGTACGGACGTGCAAACGCGTTTCGCTTGGTCCGTACGAATGTGTAAAACGTTTGTGGAATACGTACACGAAAGAGACATGTAGTCGATCGCCACCGTCGTGTAACTTAGACGAACATAGCATTGCCACGAGTCGGTGTCGAAAGACCGAATTGGACTTGGAAAAATTCTCGCTCGAGCGGTGCCGGAGGTAACAACCGCGCGAAAGCAACACGCCGCGAGGGGATTTAGAAAGCTTTTTGCTCGAGTAGCGCCGGAGGTAACGACCGCGGCACGAAAGCAACACGCCGCGAGTATGATACGGCAATCAATGTTGTCCCCGTACTAGTACTCTGTGTCGGGCCAAAGTTGGCGCCAAGAATTGGCCCAATACTGGCAATCAGTGTTATCCCCGTACTAGTACTCTGTGTCGGGCCAAAGTTGGCGTCAAGACTGGGACCCGTGTTATCATTCCGACATTGTCCCAGTAATGACCCTGATCTTAGCTTATACTGGCCCAGAATCGTGAGCCAGTACTGGTAACTCTGGCACCAGTACTAAGCCAGCACTGAGCCTTTATGAGATTCGCACATGGGTATTTTCAGTTTTATTAAATGCTAATTAAACGAAATAATGTAATGAGTGATAAAATTAGAAAAAAAACAAAAATACGAAAATAAGCAGAGAAAATATAACAATGGCTTACACAAAATGTGGTGAAAATATGTGAAAGACAGAAAAATATGAGAATTTACTGATAAATATGAATTAGATTTATTTGCAAATTCTTTGATTATTTACATGACTTTTATACGTTTAATAAAAGTATCCAGAACAAGTGGGGTTTGTACGTAAAAATCCAATTTTATTTTTATGAGATTTATTTTCAGGTATTAACTAAATATTACTTTTTCCTTGTTTTATATCAACAAAGAAAAAGTAATTTCTTGTTTATACAGAGAAACATGTATGATTAATTAATTTATGAGGGTATAGATAAATTTTAATGTAACCTCAAAATTTGTGTATAACATCATAAAATTAATAAAATTAATGCAAGGTACATAATAACTTACTTTTGAATATTCTGCCAAAATACTCCGTCAGATATATCCACACGCACTTAATATACGCACAAATCAGAATAATTTCTGCAAAAATCAACAGCAACAGAGTTCCCGGCTTCCCGCACAATAAAAGTTTATGACGCATGAGCCGAATGCGTGTGTCGCTTGTGTTCTGTGCGACACCAACCGGCGCTACCAGTATTGTACTGTGTGTACCCAATGGTAAAGACCAGTGCTGCCTCTTATACGAAAGTATCTGCATTACCAACGCTTTCAGGTCGCAGTCGTCGCAGTTTGGGAGAGCAGCTGTCCCAAAAAAAGAGAGCATGTGTTTCGAATAGTGAACGCGAAACTATCTCTGCGGTTTGCACTGCAGCAATCGCAATTGCGTCAGCAACTGCCTCAAAATTTTTTCCGTGTAGGGAAAAATAATTTCAGTCATTGCATGTAGCTGCATATGTTATTAACATTAAATTACAGATTTTAGCCGTTGAAAGAAACAGGAAATTTCCTGTTCAGACATGTTAGAGGAGAAAATTTCCGTTAAGAAAGAGAAACAGAGACAGCTACATGTAAGAGAGAGAAAGCATGATCGCGTGATCATTGGCTGCGAAGATCCTGCCGCATTGCGACTATCTTCTCATTGGTCGTTCCCGACGAGTGGGGATGAACGTCCGAAGCGGGTATAAATACGAGCACCGCGGATCGAGCGAGGTCTTTCCCCGATCATCAGTTAGAGAGTGCGGTCATTCTGTGCGGGCGTATATCGAGAGATACCGTTTTGGGACTTAGAATATTTCGACGGTCATCATCGCGGACTTAGAATATTTTCTCGAAGTCGCATTGGGAAAGATAGTCGCGAGCGATTATACCAATCTTAACTTTGCGGTTGTAATTACGTTCCGTACATCCGAACGATCGGGATTAACCCGGTAACGCCGTTATTAGTTCAAGACACGAATTATTTGTCTTTACGGGATTTTGTACGAGTGTACAATAAATCTTTTATTTGTTATTGTTAAATCAATACAAATCTACAATTCTTCAACGAATCCTTTCCTGAATTTCAATACGTCGTATCGCGAAGCGAGAGCGAGTGCGCGACATCGCGTAATTGACTTTGCCGTACAATACGCACGAAGCTGAGCAGCGAACGAGAATCCCAGACAGGAAGGAAGGAAGCCACGTCTCTCAGGAAGCACGCTGGCAGATAACGTTCTGTATTTCTTACGTTAAATACAGTGGCGACCGATTAATTCACTCATAGTGAGTAATTATTCAATCTCAGATCGTAAGTTCGGTCACAACCTCACCTCACCTCACCTTGGAACCGGTGCCTAGGCCTGTCATTTCCGAGATTGACAACGAGGAGCGAGAGGAGGCGATGCCGACGACGGTGAGGCCGAGGACGACCGGACGAGGGCAGGACAGCGAGCCGCCGACACCCAGGCCACGGGGCACGTCGACGCCCGTTGATCCGGCGATCGAGTCTGCCGAGGAGCCCGTATCCGGGATTATTGTTTGTTCGCAGGTGAGCCTGGACGAGGACCAGCTCAGGGCCGAGCTCGAGGCGTTGAGAGAGCAAGGAGGCAGCGCAGATACATCAATGATCGAGACGAGGCAGACGGCCTCGCAGAGGGTCAACCTGGCGCAAATAGCGGCTAATGTGATGGAGGTGCTGACTAAAACCGAGTTGGCGAGCCAGCCTACCGAGGTGACGACTCCGGAGACCACAGTGGATACACCGCAGGTTGAGGAGACGACAACGTTGACAAGCCTGTAACAATAAAGACAAAAAGCAATGTAAATAGAGAGTAGGATGTAAGATTTTCAATTAGCAAGTAAGTGAGATCGAAAAAGATCATTTTGATATAAGTTTTTGCATTTTAGTGCGCGAGTCACATAAGTGTCACATTTTGGTTAGAAAACGGTGCAATTCGTTCGTGAACGACGGATTAGAGTAAAGATAGTGGTTTTACAAAGATTTATATTATTTTGAGTGATATTTCATGAGTGTGAGACTATTTTATGTTTTTAGTGACCAAGGTCACATTGTGGCACGATTCCGTCAAAAGTCGAGTCAATCGAGTTTTTATTCATATATTTTATGTTAGTTTATCTAAAAGAAGTAATTCCCAAAGTTTGAGAACGATAGGAAAAGATTTTGGCAAAGTGAGTGACAGACGGGCGAGCGATGACGCAATGTGCCAGCGCGATACCAAAGTTGGCAAAAATGTAGTCGATTTAACGCGTAGAGTGATTAATGAGTGAAAATATGTGCAACCGCGTTAATCGCGGGTCCGGGAGAAGAGTTTCTGTCAATTCGAGTGTCTATCACGTGACGGTAGTAACGGGTGAGAACGATCGTGTACCAAACTTGTCGGAAGGGCAAATAAATGTGATATTCGGTTACGGTGAGTCTGCCTGAATGAGAAAAAGTGTATAATGTGAGGATTAACGCGAGTTTTGTCAACGCGATCTCGCGAGTGTGACGATACGGTGCGTGAGTAACAGCCGAGGTACGGGAATGCCTCAAAATGATTTAATTTCATTAATTCCGTTATATTATGTTATTTGAAGCGACATTCGGTGAAACGGCCGGATTTATATGTATAGGTGATGCAAAAATGTCAAGGACGTGGCATACCGGGTCAAGGTGGTATCGATTTACGATTTTCCAATTTTTATCATTAGTTTACGTTTTTACAAGTCGATAGCAATGTAATGATATCATTTTTAACGATTTAGAATGAATTTGTGACACTCGGTACACGAACGTGACGAGGGACGACATGACGTCATCGCATTGACACAAGTGGCTAAAGTTGCTGCAATATTAAGTTAAATTATCATTTCATTATCCGTGTGACGTTGTAGATGTGTTCCCGTGATGAAAAAACCATTTTGGGCACATTTTGCCATGAGCGTGAAACTGACGGTACACATGACGTCACATGTTATTTTATTTCGAGCTAAATGTAGAGAGATTACGTTTATTTACAATTATGTCATTTTTAAGTTTATTCTGAACGATACTTACCTCATACTTACCTATTTTATCCATGGGTGACTTTCTGCTGCAAAGTAGGCGATCCTGAAAGAAAAGAGATTAATTAGTAATTAAGTGTGTGTTAATTGCGAGATTTTGATATACTTACCTTTTTATATTTACCTAGGGTCCCACGATGATGCAGCGTTGCGAGAATTCGTCGAAATAACTATTATACCTAAATGTGTGTTTTGTATTAATTTACAGAATGTCAAAAACTGTCAGCAATCCTCGATGAGTCCTGAATTAATTATTCCTATAATAGTATACATCATTTGCAGTACTTTGTACATAGACAAGTTGAAATATTGTCATTGAATAAGGACGAGTCGACGGTTGTGAGGCGGTGGGTGAAGGGGCGTAGCGCAGAGCGCAGGCGCATTACCGACACGGGCAGCCAGCAACGGCTCTCGTGATTCTTTCGTCGTGAACAGTCGACCGGTACGGACGTGCGAGCCGGGCAAGCCGGCGAGCGGCGAGATCCCGCAGCGCGCGTGCGTTATTGCGTGTAAATTACAATCAGGGTACGATTACTCTGATAACCAGACGCGTTGAGACGAGTACGCGTAAATATTAACAACGACGACGGCCTTCGATATAAAACCGAGCACGATAGATCTTGTTCGAGCGAGAGTGACCGCGTTGTGCGTATATGATGTACATGTGAAATATTAAAATATATTTCTTTGTTATTGTTCATAATCAAGAGTGAATATTCTCTTTACCATTCGTTAATTCGGGTGAGTTATTAATTACGGATTATCGTAATCCGAGTCATCCTATCCTATCCGAGAGTCTCGCGTACGCGTTACAAGGACGTTCAGGCATATCGACGGCACGGAGGGGCGTGGCACGCCGACCACCAGGAACAGTCCGCGACGTGGACATATACAACAGGAAGGAGGGTAACAAAGCCGAGTAGAGGCTCAATTCTTGAAACATAGTTTCTGTGTTAATCTCAAAACACAGTGGCGACCGAATTAAGTCCAGTAAGTTACATATTTCATAATTATAGTGAATTAGAGTCGAGCATCCGGTCACAGCCTCACCTCACTTCACCTCACCTCACCTCACCTTGAAACCGACGTCAAAGTTGGAGTCGGCTTCATCGGCGTTATTCGTATCAGAAATGGACGAGAGGCAGCAGAGCAACGTTGCAGACGTGGGTAAAACAAAGGCGATGAAAAAGTTGTTCTCGAAGGAAGTTCGGAGTTCAACTCCCATTCCAGAGCAGGATACGCAGAGTGGGAACAATACCCCACAGCCTTTGAGCACAGAACACGAGCCGGAGGGGGATGACTCCTTGCGGGTTGGCCAGACCACTCCGATGTTGGAAGCTGCATTCGATCAAGGCGCGGAGGACGCCATATCTGCGAGCCAGGCGATGGAGTAAAAGGTGGGTGCGAGAGGCACCTCGCATAACTATTTATCATTATTTGCGGGTTTCTTATAAATCCTTCCAAACGGATTAATTAAGTTTAATCGAAAAGCTCTTCCAAACGAGCAGTAAATTTAGATGCGGTTTAAAGATAATGATTTTAAATATTCAGAGCTCTTCCAAACGAGCTGCGTTTATGTGTGATTATAAGTAAAGATACGATTTTTATAATATTATATTATCCAGATACCCTTCCAAACGGGATGCGAGTCAAATAAGTTTGATAGTTATTGTAGTAAGACCCTTCCAAACAGGCGTATCCTAGATTAAAGCGTACAAACTTTTATTAATTCTAAGAAGCGTTTAAACGCATATTAAACAATTTTAATTTCTTTTACGTACCGGTATACCGATTTTTTTATTTTTACCATCTCCGGTACATAAAGGGTTAAAATATCGAGATTTAGAAATCTTTGTATTTTTGATAAAATATGGATATATTTGAGTTCAGAGGGATGTGTAGAGCTTAAATATACTTCGTTTGTGTCGAAATAACTGTCGAATACTCGCTTGGCTGTCGAGGGCAGCACGTATCGGGTAGGGCTGACAATTATGCCCGGATATATAAATATCCGGATATCCGGATATCCGAGATAGAGATAGATCCGAGATAAAATATTCGATTCAAGTGAAAATCCAATCATCCGGAACTTGTTCGGATCCGGATCTTGTTCGGATCCGGATCTTATTCGAATCCGGATCTTGTTTGGATCCGGATCTTCTTCGGATCCGAATTTGTTTGATGCTATCTAGATTTTCGATTTAATTATTCGATCGTTAACTAGATCTCGGATTCAAATCTTATATATAAACGCGAGTTACCACAAACCGTAAATCTTAAACACGAGTTACCGTGGAGAGTTACCGAGATAAAATATTCGATTCAAGTGAAAATCCAATCATCCGGAACTTGTTCGGATCCGGATCTTGTTCGGATCCGGATCTTATTCGAATCCGGATCTTGTTCGGATCCGGATCTTCTTCGGATCCGAATTTGTTTGATGCTATCTAGATTTTCGATTTAATTATTCGATCGTTAACTAGATCTCGGATTCAAATCTTATATATAAACGCGAGTTACCACAAACCGTAAATCTTAAACACGAGTTACCGTGGAGATTTTCATCATTATTGAAAAACACTCAAATATTGAGTGTTTATATTCAAATTTGAGTGTTTTCTCCGTAAAGATAATAATTATTATACTAAACATAGAAATAATTCAGTTTGAACTACATTTTAACTGCGGCTTATTCAATAAGTTTCTATTTCTTAATTAATTACTGAATAGCTAAAGAATTATAGAGTACACTTCAAATAAGTTTTTATTTCTCAACGAATCAAATAGTATTTACCTTGAGTTGGGGAATCGCAGTCACCCCACTCTCTCCTACAAGGTAAATACTATTTACCTTGAGTTGGGGAATCGCAGTCACCCCACTCTCTCCTACACATAACATCGGCATTTGTCGTAAATAGTAGGGATAAGCAAACAGTGCTCAGTTACGTTTTGATTTTTAATATTCCTCCAGAGCAACGAAAACGTTAAACATTACAATTTATATTAACGTGATTGTGTCGATTTGTGATGGCGAAAAAGAGAAGTTGGGTGTGGCAATATTTCACGGCTTCTGCAAACAATGTTGAAGCGACGTGCAATATATGCGATATTGTACTACTGACAAGTGGATCAACTTCGTGTTTGAATAAACATCTAAAAGCCATACACTTAATGACTTCTGATAAAAATGAAGATAATCGAAAGCGACGGTAAGTAGTTCTTCAAGTTTTGATATTGTGTTACGTACGTAGTATTTTCTATTATCTAGGTAAAATTATTTAGATTTGCTTCATATATCCTTTAATTTTATCCATATATTATAGGCGAAAGGAAGAAGAAAATGACAATAATGATCAAGACTTTGATGACTCTCAAAGGGAGTCCGATGAAAGAGACATTACGGTACTTGCTGCTGCAGGTCCATCGCAGGAAGCAGTAAGACATGCCATACGAGGGCGACCCACAAAGAAGAAGCAAGAAAACATCGATCGCGCTTTAGCACGACTTATTGCCTTAAATCAACTGCCCCTCTCATTCACTGAATCTGAGGGATTTCGCAGTTTTATGACTGTTGTTGACTCCTCATACAAGGTTTATACATAAAAAAGAGTACAGATAGAGAGTATAAACTTTTTACAATTCGTGTTTAGTTTTTATTGAAATTTGGATGTAGTAAATAAATAATTTTACTTTTTTTTTTACTTTATCGTCGGTTCTTGGAATTACTACTCGCGATTTTTTTTTAGTCGCAAAGAATGATGTAGATAGTCTATATGTACTATGTACACATATTTCAGACGTACTATACTAATATGTTTAAATGTTACTTTTACATTTTAGATACCTTGCTCGGAGACCCTTAAAAAAAGACTGTATCTGCTGTATGATGATGCGAAAGAGAAGATCAAGCTTGAGATGTCCAAGGCCGCGTCTGTCGCGTGCATTTCGGACTTCTGGAGCTCAAAAACTCAAGATGCATACATAACAGTGGTCGGTCAATTCTTAACAGACAATTGGGAATTAAAATCTTACACGTTAACAACGGAGGAAGTCGAAGAACGCCATACGACCATTAATATAAATGCAAAATTACTTGAAGTTCTGCATGAATGGAAGATTGACGAAAAAACTACAACTGTTGTTACGGACAACGCTATAAATATAACAAACGCTGTCAAAGCTCTACCAAATTTGACAGTGAATGAAGGGACAACATGTGCAGCACATACAATGCAGCTTGCGATATCCAAAGGATTGGATATCAAAGAAATTGTAACTTTTTGTCAAAAAGCAAGGAAAATGGTCGGACATTTCCGTCATTCAAATATAGCGTGTGAAGCATTAAAAGCAAATCAAGAGAATCTCAAGATGCCTGTGCTTAAGTTGGTACAAAGCGTTCCTACTCGTTGGAACTCTACATTTGATATGCTTGAACGCCTCTTAAAGAATAGACGTCCCGTGGAAAGTGTTCTCGCCGACAGATCTGTAACCAAACCAAAAGTCGCTCAGACTCTGGAAATCTCAGAATACGAATGGCATATTATGGAGAATTTTGTCAATGTGCTCAAGCCCTTACAGGTAGCAACTACGGTACTATGTGCTAATAATTCGCCCTTCTCGATAGTTCGTCCAATCGTCCGTTCACTATTGGAGAATCATCTAAATCATAATTTATTGGACGATGATTTGCTCAGCAAATTTAAAAAAGTGACATGCCAGGAACTCAGTACGCGGTTCGATATGGATTGGAATGAAAATTCAACTGTCACTGCACGACAAATCGGTTCATTCTTTGATCCGAGGTACAAAGATCTATGCGCCGAAGAAGTAGAAGCAAGAGAGGCCGTAAAAGTCACAGTTCGTACGATGCTTAACGATGGGCTCGATTCTGCAGAGGATACTGAAAAGCCAGAAAAGAGTGCTCTGGATTTTCTTTTTCAAACGCAACCAAATCGATATACTGCACAAGCCCAATTTACACGATACATTGCAGAACCACAGATAAATCATAACGCGGATCCCTTTGAATGGTGGAAAGTGCATGAGAAGAAGTTTCCAGCACTGGCTCCACTCGCGAAGAAGTATCTCAGTATACCAGCATCATCTGCCGGATCTGAAAGGGTGTTTTCTACATGTGGAAACATTATAACTCAAAAAAGATGTTGTCTTGATCCTGCTAATGTCAATATTCTTGTCTTTCTTTTTCAAAATCGGAACTTACTTTCTGATAAATAACTTATTTATTTAAAACTGCAAAACAAGTTTATTTTTAAGCACTGCATTTAACTTTGTATATTATGTTTTTGTTGAGAAATAAAAACTTATTTGAAGTGTACTCTATAATTCTTTAGCTATTCAGTAATTAATTAAGAAATAGAAACTTATTGAATAAGCCGCAGTTAAAATGTAGTTCAAACTGAATTATTTCTATGTTTAGTATAATAATTATTATCTTTACGGAGAAAACACTCAAATTTGAATATAAACACTCAATATTTGAGTGTTTTTCAATAATGATGAAAATCTCCACGGTAACTCGTGTTTAAGATTTACGGTTTGTGGTAACTCGCGTTTATATATAAGATTTGAATCCGAGATCTAGTTAACGATCGAATAATTAAATCAAAAATCTAGATAGCATCAAACAAATTCGGATCCGAAGAAGATCCGGATCCGAACAAGATCCGGATTCGAATAAGATCCGGATCCAAACAAGATCCGGATCCGAACAAGATCCGGATCCGAACAAGATCCGGATCCGAACAAGTTCCGGATGATTGGATTTTCACTTGAATCGAATATTTTATCTCGGATCTATCTCTATCTCGGATATCCGGATATCCGGATAAACGGATAATCGTCATCCCTAGTATCGGGCATCGATCCACGTGATCGATGACGAAATGCGCGGAGAGCACGGCGCTTCTCGCCACTTCCTTGCTTACGACAATAATGGAGTAACGTGTAAATAAAGAGAGCGTTAATATTCACCTTGTGTGTGATCACTCAGTTCCTAGCCAGTAAAAGACATAACAGTTTGGCGACGAGGATTAACATGGATAAAGTGCAAAAGCATTCGGTGACCATAGTGGCTTAGAAAATACGAGCTAAACTTCGATGCCACGTGGCTGAAAAACCGTGCGAAACGTGCACGTATGTCGGACGACGACAAGGAAAGGAAGAAAAAGCAGGAGCGGAAATCACCGGCGTACTTGCCAGGCATTAGCGGCTCTGCGCCTCTTGATAAAAACTCTGAAAAAACATCTGACGACGAGTCGGAGAATTCGGAGGGAGGTGGCAACAGCGACAATTTGCAGGACGACGTGGAACACGTTGCGGTAATGGCGACGATAGGAAAATTATCCGAGTTCGACGCGGGGAAGGAAATTTGGAGCAGCTACCTCGAGAGGTTTGAATTTTTCACGGAAGCAAACAAGATAACAACAGATAGCGGTAAACGTTGCACGTTGCTGACGGCGGTGGGGGCGAAGACTTATGAGACAATAAAAAATCTCATTGCGCCGGAAACGCCGAGCTCGGTAACGTATGAACAAATCAAAGAAAAATGCCAAGCCCATTTTTGTAAACCAGTTAATGAACTTCTAGCACGAGTTCGTCTTCAAAAACGTGATCAAAAACAGGGCGAGAATCTGCTGGAGTTCGAGCGCGAGCTACGGAAATTGGCGCAAGATTGCAAATTCGGTGGTACAGAAGAAAAACTCCCTTTGGACATGATGCTGCGCGATCGATTCGTCGCGGGGATCCGTGACGAGGAATTGCAGCGTTATTTGTGCAGACGACACGAAGAAACCCTGACAAAGGACAATAAGGTCGGCCTGACATTGTCCAAAGCTCTCGAAATTGGGAGTAGTATCGAAGGAACGGAGTTACTTCAAAAAACAAACGGGCACAGTAACAACTGTGCCGCAAACAACAACGTAGAACTACGTCAACTTTTTAAGTTATTTGTTAAACCAATTTTTTTTTTTTTTTGCGTTGGAGGGGAAAATCTTCGTTACGCCCTTCTAAAAGCAACAATCGTTTAATTCTTGCCAAGGCAATTACTTTCCGATCCAAGCTTCTAGAGGGACAAGACATCCTGTAGCCCGTACTACTGGATGTGTGGGATTCAATGGGGGTACATCGCATAAGATAATACTACCATCCATCGCCTACCCACTAAAAACCCCCCCATTCTTTTATCCCTAACTTTTATATGTAATGTTTGTAATAACACAGCCCCACAAAAAAAAATTTTTTTCTGTCCGGCGGACCGGACTAGTCAATTCTTACGTATTTTGGGTCGCTGAATCCGAATCCGAGGTCAGAATTCAAAAGTTGGCTCATTTTCTAACCTCAAAAAACATACTTTTTTAGTACATTTTGAGCCGTAATGAAAAAGCGCGAGCTAGTTTCGAAATTCTGACCGTGGATTCGGATTCAAAAGCTTCAATTACATAACAATTGACTAGATTTTTTAATTAAAAATGGCAGATCCAATATGGCGGACCCAATATGGCGGATGTTTTTTCAAATTGATCCGATTTGCTTGAAACTTGGTACTCGGGGGTTTTTGTGGTCGCTGATTACGAATCTGATGTCAGTTTTCCAAAATTCAAAATGGCAGATACAGTATACCCGATGAGTTTTTGAAAATTGACCAGATTTACCTAAAATTTGTTACTCGAGGGTTTTTGGGGTCGCTGAATACGGATCTGATGTCAGATTCGGGAAAGCGGGTCCGCAGCCGTCGTCATCATGCAACCGCAGTTCTGTAGTAGTGGAAAACTTGGCTACTAATCTAATCCTTGTAACATTAGATTCTGTAGTAGCCAAGTTTTCCACTACTACAGAACTGCGGTTGCATGATGACGACAGCTGCGGACCCGCTTTCCCACCCTGACCAGTCGCTGATACTGGGTTTCCGAGACCCTGCATCGTAAAAAGGTTGTTACCCTCTGCCATGACGGCGTCAAGTATCTAACTCAGGAATTTCGCCGGAATAAATCCGTTGCCCACCGTCACTACGTGGAGGTAACCTGGTTGCAGAAGGATCAAGTCATGGATATACTTTGACTATTGTGGTCTTGGACGTCAAATATATAAGATTTGTACTTTCTCAGAGTCATATGGGAAAAACTGCATCTTCAGTGTGATTCTGTTATGATCTGATGTCAGATTCGTATTCAGCGACCCCAAAAACCCTCGAGTAACAAATTTTAGGTGAATCTGGTCAATTTTCAAAAACTCATCGGGTATACTGGATCTGCCATTTTAAATTTTGGAAAACTGACATCAGATTCGTAATCAGCGACCACAAAAACCCCCGAGTACCAAGTTTCAAGCAAATCGGATCAATTTGAAAAAACATCCGCCATATTGGGTCCGCCATATTGGATCTGCCATTTTTAATTAAAAAATCTAGTCAATTGTTATGTAATTGAAGCTTTTGAATCCGAATCCACGGTCAGAATTTCGAAACTAGCTCGCGCTTTTTCATTACGGCTCAAAATGTACTAAAAAAGTATGTTTTTTGAGGTTAGAAAATGAGCCAACTTTTGAATTCTGACCTCGGATTCGGATTCAGCGACCCAAAATACGTAAGAATTGACTAGTCCGGTCCGCCGGACAGAAAAAAAAATTTTTTTGTGGGGCTGTGTTATTATAAATACTTACCTTCTACTTACCTTGTCCATCGGCGATGATTCCACGAAGTCCAGCGTTAATCTCGGTATGCGAATAGGCGAGAATCCGGGAAGTCAGCAGCGGCGGCGATCCATCACGAGGCGGGAACCTGAAAAGAGAAGAGTATTAGTATAATTATAATAAAGATAGAATTTCACGCGATCCCTCGAAGTCTCGATCCATCGAAGTTCCGCATTGCTCCTGGTATGCGGTAAGGCGAGAATCCTGGATGCAGCAGCGGTGATCAGCAATCCCAGCGGGAAACCTGAAACAATAGA
Organism: Temnothorax rugatulus; assembly: GCA_035220575.1. NCBI lineage: Eukaryota > Metazoa > Arthropoda > Insecta > Hymenoptera > Formicidae > Temnothorax > Temnothorax rugatulus. The sequence goes on along the minus strand of JASTWL010000447.1, from coordinate 58,486 downwards.
AGGATTAATTATTAAAGTTAATATCTTCGGAAACGAATAATACTTACCTTCTCGGTAGCATAGGAAAACCGAGTGGCGACCGTGCGTTAGAAGGACATCCGACGCGAATAGAGTTCCCATATACTACCGTCCGGTTACACCCCCACTCGGGAACAGGCAGCGGGCTCGTCCGTCTGCCTCCATGTGATTGCGACCGAACCGTGCAGCCGGACACTTCGGGGAGGCAACCAAAGGCTGACCGGGGAATGCGGAAACACGGGAGAAGCAGCATCCCGGTCGATCTCGTCTACATAACCATCGTGGAAACGTATCGCCGTAAGATAAATACCATCTTGTCAGAGTTCGCCCACGCGACCAGGTACCTAAACTGACACACGGCTTTCCGAAAGAATAAGATGGAGATGCCGCGTAGGCGCGACGCGAGGAACGGTCCGAGATAGCGTGCGAGACGAGCGGAGCCGGCATTCGGGAATTCGCAAACGGGCGAAGATTTCCGAGAGGTAGGTGCATGTGCCGATGGCGGAGCCACTCTTGAACGGGCATATCACGTCCGCGTCGCGGATCCGAGCGACAGTTCGGAAAGTTGGGAATGTCACGAACGGACGGCGCCGGGCGGAAATTAGGGGCAGGTGCCAAACGCGAGAGCCCCCCAGAGCAGGCATATGCGATCGGCATGTCGATCCGACCGATACTTCAAGAGATTTATAAAATCCCAAACGGACAGCGTTGCGCGAGAATGAGGGGCATGTGCCAAGTGCGAGGGCTCCCCAGAGCAGGCATATGTGATCGGCGTGTCGATCCGACCGACGGTTCGGAAGATGTGTGAAATCCCAAACGGACAGCGTTGCGCGTGAATGAGGGGCATGTGCCAAGTGCGAGGGCCCCCCAGAGCAGGCATATGTGATCGGCGTGTCGATCCGACCGGTGGTTCGGGAAATCGGTAACCACGGGTCGGACACGGGAATTTATGATGAATGCGCACTCAGCGGGACCTGGTACACAGGCATATCGGGTCGGCGTCGAGCTCCGACCGCGGGAACGCGAGATGGCCAGCCGCCGGGAATCTCGGTACCTGGGGGTCCGCCACAGGAACCGAGCGCGCTAAGGGGCCGAGTGAGATGCGGAGAGTCGGCATCGGGGGTCGGCGTCAACGGCGGCCATGTCGCGGGTCACCCGGACGTCCTCCACGGGGAAGTCACTCGGGAGGATGGTTTATAACGTAGGACAAGTCGTGCGCACGGGTCGGCGTCGTCGGCGGTCAATCGAATAAAATTGTGAAAACCTGGTGCAGCGGTGCCAGGAGGGCGCACCTCCGGAAACGCGAAACACGTGGAATTTTCCGTGGGAGCGGTCTAGAACGTTCGCACGGGGAAATCACGTGGTGGGAGAAAGAGAAAGCCGGTACGAACAGGCACTGCGGCGTAGTAGGGCCGCAGAGTGGGGGTCGAGCGCAATGGTGGGGAGGCCGAGAGCGACCCGCCGCTCGAGGCAGTCTGTCGTGGATCGTCCGAGAGGTATGATATGTCGCGCGTATAAGTATCTCGCCGTCGTGTACTTTGCGTATCGCGATCTAAGTCGAGCGCGTAGACGATACCCGGTCATCCGTAAACAACGGCAACGCCCGCGGAAACGCGTAATTCGCTCGTGTGAGATAACGAGGAGGGACTGTGGTCCCCGTAAATGTCTCGTGCGTCGTGCGACGCAAAGGGCGCCTGTGCCCTGCGAAATTCGTGTTGTGCGTGTGGTGCGAATGAGTTTTGCGACGCAGGCAATAAATGCGATTGCCCCGTCAACAACGGCGATCGGCAGTGCGTGAATTTACAGCGTAGTATCAAAGGAAACCGAAATCACGCGCTATCACGTGATCACCGCGTGAGAGTCAAGGAGATCGTTAACCGCGCATATTGTTAAATAAATAACGGTGAATGCCCACTCGGTGGGAGACAGTTGAACGGCATTTGCACGAATTTTCCGGAAATTCGGGTGATTTCGGAATCCTTCGCGTGAACATAGCCGCAGCGAGAGGTGTCGGCCATCTTGTGAACGGAGACCCTTAGTGAAGTAAATGTCATGAATGCCGCATCAGTGCGACGTGAATAAACGGCATCACGCATAATTTTCCGGGATTTAACGGAATTACGGATTTTTCATGACAACGTCACCGGAGGTCCCGTGGGTCAGACAACTTGTACGCAGAGGCTTGATCCGGGCTTACGTCCGTGAATGCCTAACCACTGGAAGGTGGAGAGGTGAATCCGCGAGGAGTTTTCGGGATTTATACGAAAATAAGGAAATTTTGTGAAATCGTCCCAAAGCCGATGGGACTCGTGGAAAACCACATATGCCTGTTCTACTCGATGCGAATAAACGGCATCCGTCGAGATTTATCGGGATTTAGCAATTTTGCGGCGAGTTCGGGAACATACCCCAGCGGCGATACCAGCGTGTCAGTCTACTGACAGATGAAGCGCAATTGTGAACTTATAACGGCATTTGATGAGAAATACGAATAAATAATTCAGCATTGTTATAAATAAACGAAAGGTTGTCAACTTACTTACCTTTAACTTACCTGTCCAACGGCGATTATCCGGCAGAGTCCCTCGTTGATCCTGGTAGGCGACAATAAGCGATGATCCAGCGGAGAGCGACGGGGATGATCCAGCGGCGGCGGGAACCTGAAAATAAAGGAGAATTAGTATAGTTTGACACATTCGGGAAATAGAAACTTACCTTCTCGGTGAACATAGGTCAAACCGAGTGGCGACCGTGAAAGGGAATAGTAATACCAACCATTAACCGTCCCAACACCTATTGTCCGGTCACAACCGCACCGACTGCCCGCCCATAAAGAATGATTGGGCGGCACCCAGTACGGCTCGGCCGCCACTCCTAGGCCACACCCGCGCTCCGCCATCGTGTGAAGAAATACATCTTGGGAAGCGCGGGCGTGGTTCAAGTTTGCCTGTAAAAGGCGTTGGAGGGGCATTATAGGTCCTCTTGTTCATAGATCCCCCCCTCTGTTCCTCCCGTTGCTGTCTTTCCAGGTGTTGATGCCGGTGGCTCGATCACCAACTGATCCGTACTTACAGGTGGACCGGCGCACAGTCGGGGTCGGCGCCGGTAGCTGGGGCATCACCTCCAGCGCCACCACCGGATCTCCCTCCTTTAACATCTGGTTCTTAGCTTGTTCCGTCTTCTCCGTCAAGCTGTCCACAGCAGGATCATTTTGCTGCTGTTGTTGCTGCTGCTGTTGCTGACGCTGAAGCTGGAGCTGTCCCTGCCGCTCCTGCTTGTGCGACGATGATTTCCCCCTGTTCTGCCTCTTACGTTGAGGCAGGGGTTTTCCCTCCGTTTTCCCACTCTCGTTGTCCTCCGTTGTGGCGGACCTCTTGGTGGGGTGTTTCTGCAGCACAATGGCCACATTTTCAACGCCAGTTATCCTCAACTGCGGACGGGACTGTTCGGGCTCTTTGTTCACGTCCATCATTTTCTCCCCTTGTCTTCTAGAAGGAGCAGCTGTTCCCGCTCCTGTGCCAACCTTCTTGTCCGGCTTGACCTTGCGTTTGGCCGAGGGGCAGGCTTTACCGCCCGCCCGGTGGCCCGCCGGGACCCCGCGGTCGGCGCAGACCGGACACCTCAGCGCGGCCTCGCAATTCTTGGCCACATGTCCCTTGTTTGAGCACCTGTTGCACCTCGTGCTGCGGTCAGCGGTACTGGTGCACTGGGAGCGTACGTGGCCTCCCTCCAGGCATTTGAAGCACTGGAGGGGCCTGCTCTCCAGCACCTGCACCCTGACCACAAACCAGCCAACTCGCAGTTTGCCACCCAGTCTCTGGATGGTGTTAATCGCTGCGAGTGGGCAACGAATCCAAGCCATACATAGCCCGTTCGTTCCTTTACGCCGGGGGCCGACTTGCACCTGTGTAGTCGCGCAACCCCCAGCCTCCGCAATCACGGAGGCTAGTTCATCCTACGCGATAGAGCGAGGACCCTGGCTTCACCCGTCTTGACGGGCCTGGAGACCCTGACGCCGGGACGTCCCTCGAAGAGACGGGCGAGGCGATCGGCCAGTAAATCGGCCTTGCTCGCGCCATCCCGGCCTGGCACCTCAATGATGAGGGCTCCTGCTTGGGCCCTCTTGGGCCGAAGGCCCTCCGTGATCCCCAACTCCGTAGGGTTAATGTGGGCTCTGGCCTCCTTCATGAGATCTTCGTACTTCTCGTCGAGGCTCGTGAGTGTCACCGCGGCGGATCGCGGTAACCTCCTCCTTCTCCCGGCTCCGGCGGTCCCGTCGCGTGCCTTGACACCCTGCGTCTGTTTAGCAGGCTGTTTGGGTGCCGCTCCCTTGGGCGCAGGTGTACCCTTAGTTTGGGCTTTGTCACCCTTGCCCTTGACTTTGTTCGCCGACTGGCCCTGCGGCTCCTGTTGTTGTTGCCGCTGCTGCTTCCCTTTCTTGTTCCCTTTGCCCCTATTGGACACCAGCGTCCAGGCCTCAGACTGGTCTGTTGCCCTGCCGGTGCCGCTGTCTGGGGCATTGGGTTTCTGAGTAGGGGCGGCCATCGTCGTCTGTTTGGCCTTGGCGGTGGCGGTGGCGGCCGCAGCCTTGCCAACTGACGCCTTGGCCCCGGCGTTTGCTCCTTTCTTCGCAATGTCGGCGAACGTGGTTTTAGGGGGAAGGGTTTGACCCTTGTTTCTCATCTTCGTGTTCGCCTCCTTCCTTGTTGATGGAGGGGTCCCTCCTATTGGGGTTCCTCCTAGCCTAATTAGCATTTCTTCCATTTTTGCAAATCTGTCGTCCATTGCGTTTAGGACAGATCTGCACTCTCTCCTTGATTTGTTGTTCCAGCGTCGACTCCAACGTCGCCATGGGTGTTACGGGCGACGTCGATGATGACGCCAGGACTGGTGTCGAGGGAGATTCGCCCATCTTGGGCGAGACCGCTGCCTCTATCAGAGCAGCCTTTCCGCCGAGTGTCGGCCTGTTTACCGCCGGCATTCCATCCCTCTCCAGTTCCCTCAGGATTCTCTGACGGTTGGCTTCAGAGGCCGCTTTGTCAGCTTCCTCCCGATCAGGGGAGAAGGTACAGCGGTTTTCTTCCTCGTCAGATGAATCTGGTATTTGATTCATCCTCTTCCTTCTGGTGCCTCTATCCTTGCTAAGAGAAGGTGGGAGGAGGGTATTTCCCAACGCCTCCACCTCCATTGGTTCTTCCCTCTCTTTTGACAGCGACTTCTCAAGCATCTTCCTCAGCTTGACGTTGTCCGACTCCGTCACAGACAGTCTGGAACGGAGCTCTTCCAGCTCCACGTCCCTTTCGACTTGTTCTTGGGGGACATTGCGACTCACCAAGTGGTTTACAGCCGCCGTAATGGTGGCAGCTGCCTCGATGAGTTGCCCTTGGTCCGCGCCCCTGAGACGCCCCGCAGTCGAGCACACTTTGTCGACGGTGCGGACCGCCTCCAGGATCCTGCTGGGTAGATCTCTGGTGGGAGCGTTTTTAAGCTCCTCCACCAGCTTGGCTTCCCGGACCCTCCTATTTTTTGATAGGTGTGCCGGCACTGTTGGGTCCGCCAGGTCCATCACCCTTCGCTTTTCGGCTTCTTCGGCCTCCTTCTCCAACCGGGCTAGCTTTTTCTTATACCCTCCCGTGGTTTCAGGCCTACCTCTGCCCCTTTTGCTCGAGGTGGACGCGTCCGATTCGGCCGAGGCCAAGACCTCGTTTCCGTCGTTGTTTTCATCGTCCGATATCTCGATCATCGATTCCCTGGACTGCACCCTGGACAGGGTGACTCTAGCCTGCGCTAAGAACTCCGAAGCTCTATCCTTCAGGGTTCTAAGGTCTGTCGCTTTCCCTGCGGAGGGGACGGAGAAGGGTGCCTTCCCATCACTGCTCAATGGAGCGTCAGATCCATCCCGTGGTAGCGACCGCGAGATCCTATCGCGCGCACTGGCCGGTCCCCGAGCGGACTTCTTAACAGTCCTTGAAGGCCTAGGCCTGTGTACTCCACCAGGGGTGGAGTTCTTCTCCGCCATCTCTTTATTAGTTTTCGAAGTTTTAGAAGTCATTGTACTTAAGTATCCCGCTCCCCGCCGCGGTCTTTATGCGGGTGGCCGGGCGCGCCCCACGGCCGACCGGAATTACTCCCGGCCGACCATGCCCCGGTGTACTCAGCTGAGGAGCCACCCATTCCCTCGAGCCCCCGGAATAGTCATCGGGGGCACTGGGTCCAAGCCCCCTACTCGCCCGTGGGAGAGACTCTCCCACCAGCTTTCGGGGGGTCCCGGGCTCCGACTCCCGGGACTCCGCGACGGGTGCCGCCACGCGGGGGGCCCCACAAACGGTAGGGGCTAAGGGTGTCGCACCCCACCCATGGCCTTGACCGCCGTGGCGACCAGCGTTCATTCCCGAGTCGCCGACCGAGGTGACCTCCGCATCGACGACTCCTCCGACCCCGGTGGCCGGGTTCGGGAGGGATGCGATCCCCGACCACCGGAAGTCCCGAACGTGCCGCCGGTCTGTTACACCCGGCGGCTAGACCCGCCGGCCCCGACCTCGGAATACGTCCGAGCGGCCCGACGGGTCTCTCCCACCCAGGTAGCCCCGGCCCCGACCTCGAGATATGTTCGAGCGGCCCGGGACTACCCTCCGTGTTGGAGACACCGTGGGACCACGTCCCTGGTGTGCAGGTCTCCAACACGGGCCTCCCCTCCGGTCCTCCCGGCACCACGTACCGGGATTCTCGGAAGAGTGTTACCCCGTCTCCCCTGCCGGAGCACCGGCGTGCAATGGGTAACGAGACGGGGTCTTCCCACCCCCTCGGCGAGACGGCATCCCTGCCCGCCTCGGGAGTAAGGACCTCCCTCCCCGGATCCCCGAAAAGACCCCAGCAGAACTCCCTCCCGCCCCGCCGGAGCACCGGCGTGCAATGGACGAGAGAAAGCCTGTCCCCCCTGACACGAGTCCGAATTCCCCGACCCGGCGGAGCACCGGCGTGCAATGGTCGAGCGATTCGAGACCCTCCCCACGGTTTTTTATCGAGGTTTTCCTTCCTCTAGGCCGGCGGGAGGAGTAAAAACTCCCCCCTAACGGTCCCGGCCGACCGGGCGATTGAAGTCAGGGCCGCCAACCCTTACCGGCCGTTGGAGACTGGATGGCCGAAGCCTGATCCAGTCTCCTAAGCAGGACGACCGGGCCCCCGGTTTTCTGTCTGGGTTTTCCTTCCCATAGGACAGTCGGGGGAGCAAAGACTCTTCCCTCACGGCCCCGTCCGGCCGGACAGTTGTTTATAGAGGTAGTCTGCCTCGCGAGTCCTGAGAAGGACTCCCCGGCTCGGGACAGTCACGAGGACTACCCCGAGTTACGGTACTGCTGTGCTCGGGCACTCCGGGTTCGCAAAACCCGTACCACTTGGTCCCCGCCCCAGAGGGTCCGGACGAGTCCCAAATGGCCCCTGGAGGGAGAAGCACCTTTTTTTTTTTTTAACGTGAGGAAATCTTCTACTACCGGCCAAGCCTGACCGGTAGCCCCCGAAGGGGAAGACCCCCTCGCCCTTCTGGCAAAGGGACGAGGGGAGTGTGGGATTCTACGCATGTCGTGACGGCATGCGTAGCCTACCCACTAAAACCTCACAGGTGTCCTTACCTGCTCCTTGTGGGGACGTTCGGGAACGGTGAACACGGCATCCGAACGCCCCCAGCGCTGGGCTTGGCTGGCCCTCTGCTCCGAGCCTTGCGGCTCTGTTGCTCGGTGTGAGCAGAAGTATCGTGTGCGGCGGGGTGTGGACACCACCCACCCCGCCGTCCCTCCCGTTGACTTGTGGGAGGATTGGTCGACGCCCGGTGCCAGCCGGTTACGTCGACCTCCCACCTCGAATGGTCCATCCTCGTCGGAAGGGTGGGATTCGAGGCGTTTTTCCGCCTCATGCGCGTGTGTGCGTGCGCTAAGCCGCCCCCGCATTGACGGGGGACGGTGCAGCCCAGATGGGCTGTGTTGTCTATCAAGGGGGAGGGTCGTCGGGGGAAGGGTCTCTCTCACCCCGGCGGATCCGCTCCGCCTCCTCCTTGGCGGACATTACCTGGCCGCAAAAGGCCAGGAATGCCCGCCACTTCTCTTCATCCCCGACCGTAGCCGCCACTACGGCCGGGAGGGAGAGATCATTCCCGATTCGGGAGTTCTTTACGGCAGCCACCACGCATGCCACCGCAACGTTCGCCTTTCGCTGGGTCTCCTCCCAACTGTCCCCCTCGACCCCCAGGAAGGTATCATTCGCAAAGCCATTTAACCAGCAGCCTGGGGGGAGGGGGATCTTCAGTGCGACGTCATAACCGAGGTTCCACAGGAGTGGCCCTAGGACCGACCCCTGCGGAACCCCCCGCACCACCAGCCGAACCATAACATTGCCATCTCGGTCAATGTATAACAAGCCCCTGTCCTGGAGGTAGTCATATACCACCGCGATCAAATAGGGAGGCACGCCATGCTCGATCAGCGCCTCCCTAATGACCGGCCAGGGCAGGGAGTTGAAGGCGTTCGCGATGTCGAACGACACCCCCAACAACACCCTGCCTTCCTCCGCAGCGGCCTCCAGGAGGGCCCTGATGCGGTTGATAGCATCCACCGTGGACCTTCCCTCCCGGAAGCCGTACTGGTCCGGAGACAGATCCGGGCCAGTCCGGGACAGGTGCTGGACGAGGCGGTTAGCGATGACTCGCTCGAACAGTTTTCCCACCTCGTCCAGCAGGCAGATCGGCCTGTAACCCGATGGCTGGTCGGCTGGTTTCCCCGCTTTGGGGAGATGGACCAGCTTGGCTCTCTTCCACCTTTTGGGGAACCGGACTTCTCTCAAGCACTTCGTGAAGAGCACTCTTAGGTGCTCGGCCAGTTCCCCAATGGCCAAGGCCCACGCCCTGCCTGGGACTCCGTCAGGCCCGGGAGCCTTCCCCGCTTTCATCTTTTTCGCGGCTCCGGCTAGCTCCTCCATTGTGACCCCGAGTTCCTCGTCCCACTCCGCGGGCGGCGGAGCAGGAGGACCGCCGGTCCTCTCCCCGTGATCATCAGGGAAGAGGGTGTCGACGACCCGCTCGAGAAACCCGGGGTCCAACGATTCCGTCGTGGGGGGCGCCCAAGGTCTGAGTTTGTTCAGCACTATTTTGTATGGACGCCCCCACGGATCCTCCTCGAGGGCCTGAAGGAGCTCGCCCCAGGCTTTGTCCTTGGCCACTTTGATGGCCCATGAGAGGGCCCGCTTGGCGGAGCGGTAACCCTCCCCGGCCTCTTCCAATCTCGCAGGGTCCTGGGTGCTTCGCGCACGCAGCCAGACCCTGCGAGCGTGGACGGAGGAGCGCCTTAGGTTGGCGATCTCCTCCGACCACCAATACATCTTTCGACGCGGACTTGGCTTGGATCGGGGCATCCCGGCGTCACACGCCTGAGTCATTACTGTCCCGATCCGTTCGGCCATTTCGTCCACATCGGCTGTAGCGTCATTGAAGATTTCCTCACCCCACAAGGCGGTGTGGATCGCGGCTCGGAATAGTTCACGGTCCATTTTTCGCCACTGCCATCTGGGGAACCTTATCTCTAGGTTCTCGCGTCGGGCCTGGGCCCCTGGCGAGTCGGCCAGGAGGGAGAACTCGATATATTCGTGATCCGACATCGTTTCCACCCCCCTGACCACACTCCATCCCGACATACGGCGTGCGGCTGCAGGGTTGGCCCATGTCGTGTCAACGATAGACCCCCCTCTCCCGCACGCATGTCTGCACAGTGCCGGTGTTTAGCACGCATAGACCCAGGCCCGCCGCCCATGCCTCGAGAACTCTTCCTCGGGCATCTGTGGCCGGGGACCCCCACAATGCCGATTTGGCATTGAAGTCCCCGGCCACGACCACCGGGGCCGGGCTGACCCTCGTGACGACTCGGCTGATGTCGTCGAGGGCAGCACCGAACTCGGCCAGGTTGAGTCGGGGGGACAGGTAGACCCCCACTACTATGACTCGGCCCCACCTCACGACAGTGAATCCGTCACCCCCCTCAATACGAGAGCAGGCGATTTGATTCTCCGTCTGCCTCCAAGTTATTGCAACGGTGCCGCATCGACCCGCCGACCAACACGGGTGGTCTTGCGGGATCGAATACGGCTCCGATATGATCCCCAGGCCACTGCCGCGCTCCGCCATAGACTGGAGGAACAAGTCTTGGGCAGCGCGGCAGTGATTCAAATTGGCCTGTAGAACACTTGGAGGCATTACGGTGTCTCGCTGTTATTGGAGGCCTCCCCCTTCTTCTCCCTCATTGTTCCATCCTCCAATAGGGGATGGGTTGTAACCGGACGCGGTCAGTTATAGGCTCGGGATGCGCAAAATATCTGCCTTTTCACGGTCGCCACTCGGTTTCACCTTCAACCCACCGAGAAGGATATGGTAAGTATCAATCAAGTCTCCGAATAACTAATCTATTTTATTTTCAGGTTCCCGTCAACGATGGATGAGCACCACTGCTGCACCAGGATACCAGCTTCGCCGCGGGCCAGGATCAACGACGATGGACTTCGATGGGCCGACGACGACGTATGAAGTAAGTATAGGGTAAGTATTTCGAAATAATTGTTGATAATTATTTATAATAAATGAAACATTTATTCATTTAATTATTCACAGATGTTGGTTACAATTGTCACTCGTTACGAACGGCCGCCCGTAATCCTCTCTTTCGTATCGTGAGGATTGACAGCTCGCGATGCTAGAATTTTCTAAGTACCGACGGTTCGAGAACGTTGACTAATTCGTTGTTAATTGGTAACTAAGTACCTCTCACTTCCTGTTACGAGTGAGCACTTAACGCGTTTCGCGGGCGTTACCGGTTGTTGTGGATGACGGCGGCTCTTCGAGAATGTTCGCGTGTCGAGAATATTCTAAGTCCCGATGGACCTTCGAGAATATTCTAAGTCCCGAAATCTCTACTCGCGCACGCAGCGTGTTGCCGCTTCGACGATCCCCGATAGACTGCCTCGAGCTGTGGCGCTCGCTTCGGCTCCCCACCTACGCGCGACCCCCCACTCCGCGCTTTCTCCCTCGAGAACGTTCCCGTACGGCGTAGTGGATCACATGCGATCCCCTAGTGCAAACGCTCTAGAAGGCTCTGGCTGAAACTTCCACCGCCAGTACACTCTCGAAGCGCCTGTCTCCCGGTGCCGCTGCACCAGGTTTCCGCTTTTCGCCGAGTCGGTCCTACCTCGACGTCCACCTGTGCGCAGCCCTACACGGAGCTCCCCGATCACGCTCCCGTGGGTTTTCCCCGGAGAAGATGTCCGGGTGACATCGGAGGTCTCGGCCGTTGACGCCGACCCCATAGCCGCGCTATTCTGAACCTGGTAGACGTTCTCCGGTACCGCGTTCCCGGAGAAGATACCCCTGGTCCCAATTCGCTTGCTCGCCTTCGGAGCTTGACGCCGACCCGATATCTGCGCTTACCGCGTGTCGACTTCGCCGATTCCGTCGACTCGCCTCGCAGATGACGCTCGCACGCCGTTTTAGCGTCCCCTTGCATGGGCCTCGACGCCGACCCCATCGCTCTGTTCCCCAGGTCTCGCGCATCGCGAATTTCGCGTCTCTCCCCGGAGAAGATGCCTCCGTCGCTAGTTTCCTTGCGCGTTCGCGCACATCGACGCCGACCTATGGGCGTGGCGTACCAGGTCCCCGGCATCGTTCCCGACTCGCTTCGCCTCGTGGCGGACTCTCCGTTTCGGCGTTCGCTACCGCCGCGTCACACCTTGGCGCCGACCCGCGGGCGCCGCGCACTAGGTCCCGACAAGTGAATCGAACTTATTTCGCCTCGCAGCGGACTTAGCGTCTCGCCGTTTTCTACCGCCGACTCGTATCTCGCCGCGAATTCGCTCGGATAATATACCAAGCATCGCGGAACCGTATCACGCGCGGCTTCGCTCCCGTTATCGCGCTGACCGGGACTGACTCGCGCGTCCGAATTACTAAGTCCCGTCTGAACCATCATCTCCAATAGAACGAAAGTGATAGACCTTAGTCGCTAAATGCGCCGATACTCTGCGACGGGCGCTCGATACATTACTTAATCAGCTATTCGGCCAACGGGCCTTAACGTAAACTATTTCTTACATCTAAGTGCGCCGGACGGGATCTTTCGCTAACTTTATTATTGGATCGACTCCCCGCCCTCGGGACGCTCTATTTTATGGGAACCGAGTCCCCAGCTTACCCGGGCTCCCTACCCGGATCGCAGGGCTCCTCTTCGCCTTTCGTCGTGTGCTCCGGCGTCTCCGGCCTCGCCGGAGATGCTTCCCTGGTCGCCCCGTTGGTCTCCTCCTGCCGGATCGCTGCCACTGGAACCCTGTCGAGAACGATCATTGGGGACCCCGCTCGCGCGGGACGCGACCTCTTAGCGGGCGGTCGCAGGGTCTCCTTGGAGGTCTTCGCAAGCCTCTTCTTAGCCGGTTGATTCGCGGCTATTCCCTCCTCTTCTTCGTCGTCTCCCCTTTCGCCCCCTCTCTTAAGGAGGGCTCGTTCCACCTCCATATGGAAGGATTTGTTGCCCGAGACATCGGCTTCCTCCGCCGGCCTCATCTCGGCGTCCTCCTCTTGCGCTGGCGGCGGCTGCGGGGTCTGGGTGGTGACCCACCCCGGCCTCCTCTTCTTTTTCGCCGCCGTGCACGTTTTGCCGCCCGCTCTGTGCGCCGAAGGTCTCCCGAGGTCAGTGCACACGGGGCAGTTAACCTTCCCCTTACATTCACGAGCACGGTGGCCGTCCGCGCCGCACCTGTAGCACCTGGCGCCCCGGTCCACCGCACTCGTGCATGTCGCGCGAACATGGCCCCCCTCCAGGCATCGGAAGCACTGGAGGGGGCGCGTCTCCAACAGTTGTGTTCTCGCCAAGAACCAACCGAGTTGGATCTTGTTGCCTCCTTTGTGGATGGCCCCAATAGCGGCCAGTGGGCACTTGTCCCACGCCGTCTGTAGGCCATTGGATCCCCGCCTAAACGGACCTACCTGTATCTGCGTCCTTGGGCATTTACCCAGGTCCGCAATGGCGTCCGCCACCTCATCGGGGGAGATCGAGTCCTCGATATCCAGGACCCGTATCTCTCCCGTCTTGATCGGGCGAGACACCACGACCCCTTCGCGGCCGCGAAACAGTTCGAACATCCTGTCCGCAAGCTTGTCCGCCTTCTCCTCCCCATTTTTTTCCGGGGAACTCGATTAGAAGCGCCCTGGTTTGTGCCCTTTTGGGTCTCAGAGGGCCCTCAATTCTCAGGTCCTTGAGGGCGATCTTGCTTCGAGCCTCCTTCATGAGTTGCTCATAATCGCCCCCAAGGCATGTCAGGGTGACCGCCGCGGTTCGCGGGGGTTTCCTGACACCAGACCCCCCATTGTTGCTGGCAGCTGTGCTGTTTTTATTGCTGCCCTTGCTACCAGCAGTAGTCGTCCCCGTTCCCTTGTTGTTGGTTGGGGGGACGACCCTGCCCGACGTGCCCCTTTTTTTTACGTTGGGAAAACTCATCATGAGTACCCCCGCCCCCGGCGGTGGGGCGGGCGGTTATGCCGGACTCCTACCGGCTAAAAACCCAACGTGTGGCCTACCCTGGCGTCTCGCAGGGGCCTCCCGGGAACTGGCTATCATTACTTCCGGGAGACCCCTCACCGAACCCTATCCGAGGGCTCCCTACCCGCCCGAGGGAAGCCAGAGGAGCGGGCAAATACCCCGACCTCCCCAAGCCCCCCCGGGCCCCCCGCCACGCACGCCCGGTGGCGCGCGAACGGGGGATACCTAAGCGGCAACGGGTACCACAATCCCCGCCGCCGCGCCCCCTAATACGGGGACAGGGTCGAGGCTCAAGTCTCCGCCCTCGAGCCCCGGCCCCCCGCGGGCCGCGAGGGGAGGAGGGCCCTCAGGCCCGCCCCCCCCCCCCCGCGGCCCACCTCCATCGAGGGCCCGGGCCACGAACCTTTGTTCCCAGCCCGAACCCTCCCGGCGACACGAGGGAGCACAAGTGGAGGAAACCCCTTAGGGAATCCCCCCGAGCCCCCCCGGACCGCCGGCTTACCCTCATCTAGAGACGGACGAGGAGGGGTGACCCCTAGAGGTCGATCCCCCCCCCCCGCCCATCTCAACCTCCGGACAAGCCGAGGCCTGTCCGGAGGGAGGAGGAGGAGGAAGAACCGCCGTCCCCGGCGGCCCTCGTCCCCCTCTCCCCCCTGGTAAGCGCAGCCCGCCCCCCCCCCATCAGGTGCCCAGCAGGCAACCCCGAGTCCGCGCAAAACGGACATCTCGGGGCCGCCGCAGGACACCCTCTGGCCCGGTGACCGCTGACTCCACAGCGGTAACAGAGACCGCTGCGGTCCACCGGAGAGGCGCACAGGGCCCCGACGTGACCCACGTCGAGACCCCTATAACACCTGAGGGGGCGGGCTCGGAGCAGCCCCACCTTTGGGCTGCTCCACCCCACCTTCAATCCCTTTTTCATGAGCGTGTTCGCGGCGCCCACCGGACACCGCGCCCACGTTTCACCCATACCTTGAGGGCGACGAACTATCTCCCCGACAGTCACGTCGCCCTCTCTACAGCCGCCATCTGCGGTGATGGCGGCCTTTATCTCCGCTGGGGTGACGGAGTCATCCAGGCCCACCAAGCGCAACCCGACGCACTTGGCAGGCCTGGAGATCCGCACCCCGGAGCCCGACATGCCCCTTTTTTTTTTTTTTTTTTTTTTTTTTTGGTTGGGGGAATCTTCCACCACAGAGAAGACCCAACGCCGCACCGGCAGGCCCGAAGACCTGACCGGACCCGGCGATGGCCGTGCCCTGTGGCCCCTCCTAAGAGGGGAAGACCCCTCCGTCCCCTGGGCGGGGCGGAGGGAGTGTGGGATTCAACGAGCCGAACCGAGGTCCGGCCCGCTGCCTACCCACTAAACCCCCAACCGGTGACCCTCGCTATGCCCATGAGGAGGGGCCCCGGGAAAACCCGAAGGTATCACTTCCGTGGGCCCCTCCGCATGTCGCCCTGTAGGGCGAGCTTCTCTATGTATCTACAAGTGGCGGGTAAGTGTCACCACCCTTACCCGCCACCCCCCCCTTCCGGGAGTTGCCGGGCTTTGAGGCCCGGCAGCGAGCGAGAGGCTCTCCCAGACCTCCCGCCCGCCCCCCCGGGCGGGGGAGGGAGAAAGAAGGGCGGCTGGCACCGCCCGTTTCTCCCCCCCCCCCCGCGCCCACCAGGTGGGCAGGCGGGTGCCACGGTCGCCGGAGCGGCCATGGCCCCCTGCCTTCGCGCGCCGGGGGCAGGCGCATGTGACCGACCCCCGTAGGGCATCGGCCCGAGCCAGGCCCCCGACGCGCCCCTCCGCCGGCTGCCCCGGCAGCAAAAGGAAGAGCGGCAGGGGGGCAGCGGATCCCCCCGAGGAGAGATCCCCCACCCCCGTGCCGCTCACCCCACCACCCTTCTTGTTTCGGCACACCCTTTGTTCGAACGGGTGTCCAGGGACGCCGCCCCGTCGGAGAACGGCGCCCAGCGGTTGCCGTTATCACTGCGGCAATGCTGACGACACTAGTGTGTCGACCGTGCCGCCGAGGAGTCGGAGGGCCCGAGACCTGAGGGGGGGGCCATCCTCTTCCTCGCTCTCTTGAGGGGAGGAGGGAGGGGAGACTTCCCCTCTCCTCACCCTCTCGTCCGCCTCCTTTCGCGACAAAACCTGGTCGCAAAAGGAGACGAACGCTCTCCAATTCGCCTCTCCCGCGCGGCCCGGCTGCACGATCGCAGCCACCACCGCCGGCAGAGAGAGGTCTCCGCCTATGGTTGCCCGGAGGACACGGCGCTGTTCTTCCCAGAAGGGACAAAACTCTAAAGTATGCTGCGCCGTGTCCGCCTCCTCCGGACAGTAGTAGCAGCGCGTGGTGCGCTCCTTCCCGATGCGGTGCAGGTACGCGCTGAAGCAGCCGTGGCCGGTCAGCACCTGCACCGCGTGGAAGGCCAGATATCTGTGTTTCCGGCCCTCCACCCACTCCGCGAGTACCGGCTGGACAGCGTCCGCGGTCCTCCTTCCAAAGCTGGCCTGTCGGGGATCCGACAGCCAGTCGGACCACCATCGAAGGAGGGCCTCCCTCCCTCGGAGCCTTAGCAACGCCCTCGCCCTCGGGGCAATGAACCCGACATGCCCCTCCCATTGGGCGGGGTTTGGCGTTGTTGCTGTTGCTGCTGTTTTCGCAGTGGCTGTCCCGGCAGGGAGAAGCACCTCACCTCACCTTTTTTTTTTTTTTTTTTTTTTTTTTGACGAGGGAGAAATCGCTGGATACCCCCTCCTCCGGGGAGAGGAGGGCGGTTATGCGGGAGTTGCACCCGCTAAAACTCCCCCGGATGTTCCTCTCGGCGCTGTGAAGGGGAGGCCCTGGGTATTACAATCCTTCCGCGAGCCTCCCCACGTCATGTCCATCGGACTTAGCTGACTTGTGGCGGATGGGGGAACATCATTCCCATCCGCCACCCCCCTTTCCGGAGTTGCTTGCGCACGGGCGTGCGGCTTTCCCCGACGGCACGCCCGCCCCCGGGCGAGGAAAGGAGGAGTGACCCCCAAGGGGGGGGGGACGCGGGAGGTGCCCAGGGAGGGTTACGGAGACTGTCCCCCTCGTCGGAAGGAGGCGTCCCCGGCCCTCCCCAGGCGTGTTGCTTACTCCTTTGCCGTAACTCCTACATCCATTCCCTCTTTTCTCTGTTGTTGCCACCCTCCCCGCCCCGCCGACACCCCCAAGGGGGGGGGGAACGCGGGAGGTGCCCAGGGAGGGTTACGGAGACTGTCCCCCTCGTCGAAAGGGGGTATCCCCGGCCCTCCCCAGGCATGCTGCCTACTCCTTTGCCGCAGCTATTGCACCACATCAATAGCTGCGGCCCGGGCGCCGACACCTCTCTGACCTCCCTGTCTCCGTCTCCGCCGGACTTGCGGAGGCGGAGGCGGCCTCGGCGTCCCATCTCCCTCCTCGTCACTGCTGTCGGGCGGAGCGGGATCGATCTCCCCCCTCCTAACCCTCTCGCTCGTCTCCTTCTGCAACATTACGTTGTTGCAGAAGGAGACGAACGCTCCCCACTTCGCATCTGCCTCCCCCCCCCCTCGACCGCCGCTCGTACGACGGCCGGGAGGGAGAGGTCCTCAACTATTGCTGCCCGGAGGACACGGCGCTCTTCTGCCCACGCTGGACAGCTCTCCAGCGTGTGCTGCGCCGTGTCTGCCTCCTCCGGACAGTGATGGCAGCGTGCGGTGCGCTCTCTCCTGATCCATCGCAGGTATTGCCCAAAACATCCGTGACCGGACAACACCTGCGATGTGTGGAATGTAGATCCTCTCTTTCTACACTCCACCCACTCCTCCAGTACCGGCTGGACGGCCTCGCGCAGTCTTTCGCTTGGAAGTCTCGGATCCAGCAACTGATCCTTCCATTTCGTGGCGGTAAACTGCGCGATCTGGAGTCTCAGCATCCCTCTCGCCCTCGATGGAACCACCCCCAAGTTGGCCTTGATCGCTTTCGTATGGTCGTACATTTCTGCGTGTCCTTCCGCGATCAAGTGCACCGGGGGGACCCCGGCGAGGGCGCACGCCCCCACGTGGCTGACAGTCCTGTAGGCTCTGGCGGCCTTTATGAGAATCGTTCTCTGGGCCGCCGCCATCCTCTTTCTAAGGCGGGGAGTATCCCGCACCTTCTTCCACCAAATCGGTGCTGCATAGAGCAGCACCGATTGGACTGCCGCCACGTAGAGACGCCGCACGCGCCCGCTGGCCCCGCCGATGTTGGGCAGGAGCCGGGCTAGGGCGTTAGCTGCCCCAACCGCCTTCTCGGCCGCGCGGGCGACGTGCTCGCCGAAACTCCTTTGGCCGTCCAGCCACACTCCCAGGTACTTTTGGTGAGGAGTGGCCGGGACGTCGACTCCCTCGACGCGAAGGCTGAGCCCCTCCGGGGGAGGTATGTGGCCCCGCTTCTTGTCGTAGAAGACGGTGACTTCCGTCTTCTGCGGGGCCACCTCCAAGCCCAGCCCTCTCACCGAGCGCACCACACATGCAGCTGCCACCTCCGCCAGTCTGGTTAGCTCCTCCCACCCCTCCCCGCTGACTCCCAGGTATATGTCATCGGCATATCCCGAGAGCCAGCATCGCAAGGGGTGTTCTGAGGACCAGGTCATAACCTATGATCCATAGTAGGGGCCCCAGGACTGACCCCTGGAGCACCCCACATCCCATCAACCTGATCCTCAGAATCCCGTCTCGGTCCGTGTAAACCATTCCCCTCTCCCGGAAATAGTCGAGGACGATCAGCACGAGGTATGGGGAGACCCCGAACCTCAATAGGGCCTCCCCCAATACCGGCCAGGGGAGGGAGTTAAAGGCGTTTCTAACATCGAATGAAACGCCCATCACTACCCTCCCCTCCTCGATCTCGGCCTCCGTGCGGGCAAGGACGCGTTTGACGGCGTCGATCGTCGATCTGCCCGCACGAAAGCCGAACTGGTCGTCCGACAGACCACCGTCCTCCCTCCGGGAGAGGTGCTGGACAAGGCGTTCGGCGATTATGCGCTCGAACACCTTTCCTGCCTCGTCCAGCAGGCACACGGGCCGATACCCAGACGGGGAATCAGCTGGTTTCCCCGCCTTGGGTAGGAGCACCAGACTGGCTCTCTTCCATCTTGTGGGGAACCGGCCGGCCCTCAGGCACGCGGTGTAGAGTCTCCGCATCCGGCCGGCCAGTCCCCCAGCGGCCAAGGTCCACATTCGGCCTGGAATCCCGTCAGGGCCAGGAGCTTTGCCCCTCCTGACCCTGCGGAGCGCCCTCGCGAGCTCCTCCTCCGTGACCCCCAGTTCGTCGTCCCATTCCCGAAACGGTATCTCCGAACAGGACCTTGAGACCGACGTCTCAAGGAGCCTTGGTCTCAACGACGTCGTCTCTGCCATCAGTGGCGTCTCGCGCTGCTGAACAGCTGGGACGAGAAGGTAACGTGCGTGAAGGAGGAGAGGAGCGAAAGACGAAGGCCGCGGTAAAGGAGATGCGGGCCTCAACGCCGATTCCTACGGACGGTAGCGAGTCGGAGGACTCGTCGAGTGACAATACCGATCTCGACAAAACCTCGCCATTGGACGAGGTGGTGGAGCAGGGCGCGGAGGACGCCGTTGCAGCAAGCCAGGCGCTAAAGTAAGGTGGGTGCGAGAAGCGCCACTTAACTTAAATTCATATTGCGTAGGTTATATTCTGTGTTTATTATAAATCCCTTCCAAACGGGATGCGTGCGGTAAACGATTAAAATCCTTCCAAACGGATTAGTAGGTTAAATAATCAAAACACCCTTCCAAACGGGTTCGCGTGCGTAATTCATAATCTGTAAGGTTAAGACTCTTCCAAACGAGTCAAATATTTAAAGGTTTTATAATACCGTATTATCTTAGGACCCTTCCAAACGGGCAGATGAGCGATAAACTTTTATTACGAGTCTAAAGAGCGTTTAAACGCATATTCGATGATTTGATTTCCTTTTTTACGTACCGGTATACCGATTTTTTTATTTTTACCACTCCGGTACATAAAGGGTTAAAATATCGAGATTTAGAAATCTTGGTATTTTTGATATCGGGAGAATATATTTGAGTTCGGAGGGACGAGTGGAGCTCAAATATACTTCGTTTGTATCGAAATAACGATTGGATCAAATTTCGAGGTAAAGGGGTAAATTCTTTGAATAATGAAAAATTTAAAGTTTTTATAGCATAGGTGAGTTAGTTGTGATCCACTGAAGTGGAAAATACTCGATTTGCAACGATCCGACCGTTAATTAACAAATTCGTAAATTTTGTTAAATACGTATAAATGTTGAGATATTACATTATGATTGAGTTCTGTGATGCACAGGGATGACACTCATATGATTTTTTAGTTGAAATTTTCAATTTTGCAACTTTTGATAAATTTTATAAACAATGGACTTTTTACGGTTTTTTGAGTGCCGATCATCTCTTTTAGAGTTAAGTAATCGTGCTACATGATTTTTGAATCGATTTTTGCGTTTTAGACGATTTTTAACAATTTTGGTCAAATTGTTAAATAATGTGAATTTTATAGTTCTAAGTGTACAGACAGGTTCTTAGGGACTTACAGAGCGAGCGTATATAGTTTTTATTGCATTTTTCCAGTTATTTGCGAAAGTGACCATTTTTGGTCAAACTTTGAAAAAACCGATATTTTCAAAGTTTATAGTGTTGATTGACGTTAGTGTGATTAGAATAAGTGATTCCTGCCGAGAAATCCGATTGTTTTGCAAGATTGGCGAATTTTGCAGGTTTTGGTCGATTTGTTTATTAACAATAATTATTGGATTTTCTTGATGGATTTAAGTTTATTAGAGCCAGAGGAGCTCAGAAATATGATTTTTGTTTGAATTTTCCGTTTATTTAAAACTTCGTTCAATTTTAACAATTTTGTTAAATAATGATATTTTTCACAATATTATCGCAGATCTTGGTTCTCTGGGATCGCCCAAACCCAGATATACCATTTTTATATGAATTTTCAATTTATTTCAAGTTTTCACTATTTTTAATAATTTGGTTAAATAATGATTTTTCTCAGAATATTATTGCGGATATTGGTTCTCTGGGATCATACGAACTCAGATATACCACTTTTATATGATTATTACGTTTATTTAAAGTTTTCACTATTATTAACAATTTCTTTAAATGATGATATTTTCCGAGTTTTTCCATCGGATATAAGTTCAATGGGCTCGATAGAAGCCAGCTATATGATTTTTGTTGCAAATTTCAATTTATTTATGAAAATGGCATAATTTGTTTAAACAATTCAGTTCGAGTTTTCATCGTTAGATTTGTACTCAGAGGGTTGCTGCGAGTCTATCGACACCCTACACGCATAGTTTTTAATAGCCCGAGCAGCACATATTGGTTGACCAACGGTTGGCTTTTAATCGGAAGCATCAGCGTTGGGGAAACAATGTTGGACCGACATTGTTAAAATGCTACAATTCGATGAATCGTTAGATAGATTTTTTTTTATTTATTTGATACGAATTAAAAGGCATTGTTATGTTTTTTTGTAAATTGTAACTGTTTTAAAATAGTCTGCAGCATTTTTAACTATTTTAGTGTATATCTTATTAATCGATTGACGACGCAATACCAACCGTTTGTTGAAC
This sequence comes from Temnothorax rugatulus, assembly GCA_035220575.1. Lineage (NCBI taxonomy): Eukaryota > Metazoa > Arthropoda > Insecta > Hymenoptera > Formicidae > Temnothorax > Temnothorax rugatulus. The sequence goes on along the minus strand of JASTWL010000447.1, from coordinate 37,274 downwards.
GACGTTTAGCCGACATTGGACCATCGAAATTAATATAAAAAATCAGCTGATTTTAATCAAATTGTTTTGGCATCATGAGTTGCTTCTTTCTGAATTACCTGTGTTCAAAACTTTAAAAATTATGTCTGAAATTAAGAGACTATGGCCGGTATTCATAGTCGGATCTTATTTCAAGACCGTCTTAATTAAGACGGTCTTGAAATAAGATCCGACCATAATGAATACCGGCCACAGTCTCTTAATTTCAGACATAATTTTTAAAGTTTTGAACACAGGTAACAATAAGTGTAACATATGTAGACAATACGAAACGTCTTCATCAATCAATGTTGTAGCACAGTGCGGAAGGTGACTGACTCAAGAGCCAAGGGTTTCAGGTTCAAATCCAGCGGTGGTAAGCAAATTTTTCAGGTACAATATAAATTTATTTAATTAAGTTTGCACGTAATGAAGATTTTCAGCAATAAAATAATGTTTAACGAGAGAAGTAAATTTTATATTTTATTTTGTAGGATATCCAAAAATTTTTACGTAAATCGTTGGTACAATGTTGGCTAAATGTAATATCCAATATTTCACCAATCATTGGCCGTCGGTGAACAAGCGTGACGCCGCCAACATCGGTCCATTGTTATTTTGGAACGTTGGGCCGACATAATATAAGTTGGACAATCAACATAGATCCAATATCAGACCAATGTTAATGTGCTGCTCGGGAGATTTTGAAAGATTTATCGATTTTTATCGATTTTAGCAATTTTGCCATTTTCATCGATATTACGTTAAATTATGTTTATATGAAGTCAAACAAGACTACTAAACACCATTCAGACGGGGATTAAGTGTTATTGAAGATTTTGCAGAAGCTTATAAAAATTTGTAGAAAATCGATTTTATGATCGATTGATTGTTTAAACGTCTGAAGATGATTAATGGTACTGTTTTTAATGCGAATGAAGCATGTTATCCAGCGGGATACCTAAAACCTGAAAAGGGGAAATTTCGTTTATTAGATTAAGTTAATTTCATTAAATTGATTATTATACTTACCTCATACTTACCGTTGAATCCTGTGATGTCCGGGAGACTGCGATGTGTACCTGAAAAAGAAAGTTGATTAGTAAAATTAAATTAAGCGAAAGAAAGAGATTAAAGATTGATGCGTGATATTAGAATAAACAATGTAATGAGCAGGGAAACCGCGAGTTAATGTTAAGCGTGAAAGACTGATATTTATTGCGCGTTAATTACGGGAATGCATTTATATTAATATTATGGATTTACAGGGTTCATTATTATATATTCTTTATTGCATTATATATATTCCTATAGGGAAGAATAATTCCATTCATTGCATGTAGCTGCATATGTTATTAACATTAAATTACATATTTTAGCCGTTGAGAGAAACAGGAAATTTCCTGTTCAGACTTGTTAAAGGAGAAAGTTTCCGTTAAGAAAGAGAAACAGAGACAGCTACATATAAGAGAGAGAAAGCATGATCGCGTGATCATTGGCTGCGAGGATCCTGCCGCAGTGCGACTATCTTCTCATTGGTCGTTCCCAGCGAGTGGGGATGAACGTCCGAGGCGGGTATAAATACGAGCACCGCGGACCGAGCGAGGTCTTTCCCTGATCGAAACTCTGAGAGTTAACTTCTGTGCGGGCGTATATCGAGAGATACCGTTTTGGGACTTAGAATTATTTCGACGGTCGTCATCGCGGACTTAGAATATGTTCTCGAAGTCGCATTGGGAAAGATAGTCGCGAGCGATTATACCAATCTTAACTTTGCGGTTGTAATTGCGTTCCGTACATCCGAACGATCGGAATTTTCCCGGGTAACGCCGTTATCAGTTTGAGACACGAATTATTCGTCTTTACGGGATTTTGTACGAGTGTACAATAAATCTTTTATTTGTTATTGTTAAATCAATACAAATCTACAATTCTTTATCGAATCCTTTCCTGAATTCCACAACGTCGTATCGCGAATCGAAAGCGAGTGCTCGTCATCGAGTAATTGACTTTACCGTGAATAAGCCGGAAGCTGAGCAGCGAACGAGAACACGAGACAGGAAGGAAGGAAGCCACGTCTCTCAGGAAGCGCGTTGGCAGAAAACGTTCTGTATTTCTTACGTTAAATACAGTGGCGACCGATTATTTCACATACAGTGAGTAATTATAACATCTCAGACCCAAAGTTCGGTCACAACCTCACCTCCGTCGCCGACCGGAAATAGCGCGCTCACTACCCGATCGACGAACTGGGGGTCCAAACTCTCCGTGAGTGGGGGCGCCCATGGTTTTAGCTTGTCCTTGACCAATTTGTATAGGCGCCCCCACGGATCCTCGTCGACGCTCGCGATGAGCTCCTTCCAGGCCACTTCCTTGGCCGCGAATATGGCGCGGGAGAGGGCCCGGCGGGCAGCACACCAGGCCTCCCCCGCTTCCTCTTCGAGGACACCGCGTCGACCGGCGCGTGCCCTCTGGAAGGTCCTCTTGCTGCGGACGGAGGAGTATCGCAGGTTCGCGATTTCCTCCGTCCACCAATAGGCGGCGCGTCGGGGGGGGGGGGGGGGAGGAGCCTACGGACACGGGGCATGGCCGTGTCACAGACCCTTGACATGGTCGCGACCAGCCTATCCGCCTCCGCGTCCATATCCCTGATTTCCCCGGCGTCGCCGCCCTCTTCTCCCCATGTCTGGACCAGGACTGCCGCCTCCAGCATGTCCCGGTCCAGCTTTTTGAAGGCCCATCTCCGTGTGGCTTTCTCCCTCACTCGGCGGCGGGCAAGCAGCTCTGGAGGGGTGGCCCGGACTCTCTTTATGTATCGGAAAGACTTTCCCAGTCCGTAGCCACCCTCCATCCGTCTATCTCGCGCGCGGACAGGGGGTTTGCCCATGATAAGTCAATTATCGAGGCCCCCTGCCGGCGCACGCAGGTGTTTTCCCGGCCTGTGTTCAATAGACACAGGCCGAGACCCGCCGCCCAGGTCTCCACTGCTGTCCCCTCAGAGGTCAGGGGCGGACTCCGGGGGCCCATCTGAGGGCTTTCCGGGCCACCCCTGATATGGGTTTTGCGAACCCGAGGTACCCGAGCACAGCAGCACCGTAATCTTCGTCAGTCTTCGGGCTGGCGAAGACCGGGGAGTCCCAAGGGACTCGCGAGGTAGGCGGCCTCTATAAAAAGTCCGCCCGGCTCGGACGGAGTCGTGAGGGTGAGCTTGCTCTCCCAACCGTCCCCCCAGGGGTCGGGGGCGGCCTTGGGGGGTCCTTCGGGGCCTTCGGGGGGCCTCCCCGATACGGGCGTGGCAAGCCCGGGGTACCCGAGCTCGGGCAGGCTGGGCTCGTGAGGCCGGGAAGCCAACCAGCCTAGGAGAAGGTCACTCCGAAATAAAACCATTTTAGAAAATATATGATGGGTTCTAAAAAACGAAAGATTGTACCGCCCCAGAGTGATCGGACACTCAGGGGCCGGCGGGAGGAGGGTGTTGTCCCAGCCCTCCCCTCGTCGTCATCAGGTGATGGGCCACCCGGCGGGTTGGGGGCGAGCCTGCCGGGGGAATTGGCGATCGCTGCCAAGCATGGAGAGGTGCAGGGAATGGGGGAGGAAGGTGCCACTAGTCTTCCAGTAGTCAGACTGGAAAAGATTAGATGGCTGCCGGTGGGCGGCGAGGCGGGGAAGGAATGGCGAGAGGCTGGGTGTAGGACTAGGAGGAAAGACTTAGAAAAGTGCTCTCGCAAGGGACTCGTAAAGTTCCCCGGCTTACTGGAGGAGAGAGTCAAGGAGTTGTCAGTGGGGGACGTGGTTGACAGAGTCAAGCACCTCCTCTACATGCACCTCGTCCCTCCGGAACTGGAGTCAGATGAGGATGGTGAAGACAGGCTAGTGGTGGATGAGGAAAAAGAGGGATATGCCGACTGTGTGGATGAGTTGGTGAGCGCCCTCGATGACCGACTGAAGGGAGCCGCCAGGATGTTGGTGGAGGAAAGGAGGAGAATTAAGGAAATGGAAGAGGAAAATGACGGGCTACAGGCTCGCATAAAAAAGATGGAGGATATGCAGAGGGAGGAAGGCAGGATGCCAGAGCCGGCCTCAATGGAGGTAGACCTGGGGTCGGGGGTGGAGAGGAGGGAGGTGTCAACGCAGACGCCTCCCTTCTCCCTCCCTTTGAAGGAAACCAGGGGGGTCGCGACGCAAGCGGCCGCCCGTGCTAAGAGTAGGGGCACCGATGCCCCAGGCAAGGGGGCATTTGGGGATCGGGGGCCCGAGGCGGCGGGGGAAAGCCCGCGCCTCGAGGCTCTCGAAAAGAAAGTGGATACCCTGACGAGGGAAGTACGCTCCCTCGTTAGGGGTAGGAGGGGGACCCCTCCTGGTGGGGGGGGTGACCCCTCAGGGGAGAGGATGGCTCCCGCCAGACCATCCCTTTCCTCGGCGGTGAGGCCGAGGGGGAAGGTGCTGGTGGGAGGGGTGGTCGGTGGCGGCGCGGCGGCTCCTGTTCCCTCGTCCGCTGGAAGAGATTCCGGCGGGGGGGGGGCTGGGGGTGCGTCGCGGGCGCCGCCGCCCATGAGGAAGAAAAGGAGGGCCAAGGCTGCGTTGCCGGCTCCCCCGAAAACGGCGGCGGTGACAGTCACCGTCCCGGGGGGGACGCCGGCGGCGTATGCCGAGGTCCTCAGGACGGCGAGAGAGAGGGTCTCTCTCGCCGACCTGGGGATAGGAAAAGTCTCTTGTAGACGGGCCATCACTGGGGGCCTCGTGATAGAGGTCCCTGGAGATGGCCAGGGAGAAAAGGCGGACCTTCTGGCGCGGCAGGTAAGTGCTGCGCTGGAGGGTTCTGGGGTGCGGGTCTCCAGGCCTGCCGGGTGCGTTGGGTTGCGCCTGGTGGACCTGGATGACTCCGTCACCCCAGCGGAGATCAAGGCCGCCATCGCCGCGGATGGCGGCTGCAGTGAGGGCGAAGTGACGGTCGGGGAGATCGTCCTTCGCCCTCGGGGAATGGGGGTGACGTGGGCGCGGTGCCCATTGGGAGCCGCGAACACGATCACCCGAAAAGGGTTGAAGGTGGGGTGGAGCAGCCCGAAGGTAGGGCTGCTCCGAGCCCGCCCCCTCAGGTGCTTCAGGTGCCTCGACGTGGGCCACGACGGGGCCCTGTGCACCTCCCCGGTGGACCGCAGCGGTCTCTGTTACCGCTGCGGTGTCCGCGGCCACCGGGCCAGAGAGTGTCCTGCGGCGGCCCCGAGATGTCCGCTCTGCGCGAACTCGGGGTTGCCGGCTGGGCACTTGATGGGGGGGGCGGGCTGCCCTCAACAGGGGGGGAGAGGGGGACGAGGGCCGCCGAGGACGGCGGTTCCTCCTCCTCCTCCGCCCTCCGGACAGGCCTCGGCTTGTCCGGAGGTTGAGATGGGCGATGGGGGATCGACCTCTAGGGGCCACCCCCCCTCGTCCATCTCTAGATGAGGGTAAGCCGGCGGTCTGGGGGGGCTCGGGGGGATTCCCTAAGGGGTTTCCTCCACTTGTGCTCCCTCGGGTCGCCGGGAGGGTTCGGGCTGGGAACGAACCAAGGTTCGTGGCCCGGGCCCTCGATGGGAGGCGGGCCGCGGGGGGGGGGGGCGGGCCTGAGGGTCCCCTCCCCACGCGGCCCGCGGGGGGCCGGGGCTCAAGGGCGGATACTTGAGCCTCGACCCTGTCCCCGATTAGGGGGCGCGGCGGCGGGGATTGTGGTACCCGTCGCCGCTTAGGTATCCCCCGTGCGTGCGCCACCGGGCGTGCGTGGCGGGGGGCCCGGGGGGGCTGGGGGAGGCGCTCCTCTGGTTTCCCTCGGGCGTGTAGGGAGCCTTCGGACAGGGCTCGGCGAGGGGTCTCCCGGATGCAATGATAACCAGTTCCCGGGAGGCCCCTGCAGGACGCCAGGGTAGGCCACACGTTGGGTTTTTAGCCGGTAGGAGTCCGGCATAACCGCCCGCCCCACCGCCGGGGGCGGGGGTACTCATGACGAGTTTTCCCAACGTAAAAAAAAAAAAAAAAAAAAAGGTCTCCACTGCGCTGCCCCTCCAGTCGGTGGCCGGAGATCCCCACAACGTAGACTTCGCGTTGAAGTCCCCGGCCACCAGGACACGGCCAGGCAATTGGCGTCGGACGCATGCGTCAATCTCGTATAGCGCCCGTCCGTACCTGGCTCGGTCCCACCTCGGAGGGGCATAGACGCTCACCACGGAGATGAGCCCCCATTGTACCGCCACGAATCCCTCCCCGGCCTCCAACACTCTGCACGGGGGGGATTCTGGCATGTTTCTCCAAACAACAGCGGATAACCCCCTCTTGTCTTGGGCCCAACATGGGTGGCCCGTTGGGACCCTGTGGGGCTCCGCTATTATCCCAAGACCACACCCGCTTTCCGCCATAGCGTGGATAAATAAGTCCTGGGCGGCGCGGGCGTGGTTGAGGTTGCATTGAAGGACTCGAAGAGACATTGCTTTAGATCGTCTCCTCGAGTCCCTCCATCCTCGCTTCCGTATTTATTGGGTGGGCGCCTTCGACGTCCACCTCCATCCGCTCTGATCTTATTGCGGGCTCCACCTTTCCCGCTTCGCCCTTCTTCGCCTTATCGACGGCGACGGTGGGTTTCCCCGCCGCCTTCTGGCCTTTGGGGGCCCTTATGCGGTCCCCCTCGCTCCTGTATCCAGCTACGGGAACGTTTGAGGTCACTGTCGGCCCCGACATTCCCTTTCCTTCCTTTCCTTTGGCGCCCGCCCCTTTCGGTTTGGACGCTGTTTGGACCTTCTCTCCTCCTTTGGGGGGAGTTTTCCCGTCTGTACTCTTTCTCCCCCCAGGGCAGGCCTTACCGCCCACTCTGTGGTTGGCCGTCCTGCCCTTGCTTGCGCAAATTGCGCAGTGTACGGGCGCCTCGCACCCACGCGCAACGTGTCCCTGCCCGCCGCACCGGTAACAGGCACCGGTGCGATCTACTTCGCTCCGACACGTTGCCCGCGTGTGCCTCACTTCCTGGCACCGGTAACACTGGAGCGAACGTTTCACGGGCACGTCCGCCTTGGCCCGTGTCCACCCCAGCATTACCTTGCCTTCTTTTGCCACCATGTTGACCGTCTTCAAGGGGCACTTGACGACGACCGTGCCCATGCCCCTTGGTCCCTGGCTTATTGGCCCTAGTGTGACACTGCTCAGGGGGGTCCCGGCGACCTCCGCTATTGCCCGTCCGATTTCCTCCGCCGACACCGACTCGTCGAAGCCTGATAGACGGATGTCGGCCGTCATTGTGGGACGGGCCCCCTTTACTCCCTCCTTTCCGGCGAGCACTTCACCCATCTTCGCTGCCAGGGCGTCCGCCTTCTCGGCGCTTCCCTGCCCCGACAGCTCAATGCTTAGCGCCCCCGTCGCCGTCCTCCTCGTGTTCGAAGGCTTGTCGATCCCTAGGCTCTTCAAGTCGATGGCATTTCTGACGGCCCCCATGTATTCGGCATACATGCCCGGGGGACACGTCAGGGTGACTGCTGAGGTCCTAGGTTCCCTCCTCGTTAACTGTCCTCGCTGCTGCTGTTGTTGAGCAGCAGCGCTGACGTTGGCGTTTTTCCTTCCCTCTTGCTGCTGTAGCTTCGCTTGTTTTTTAGCGATGGTCTTCTCCTTCCGCCCTACCACCTTTGTCCACAATTCCCCGCTCGTCTGAGCTGGGGTTGCGGACGCTTGACCTTGCGCGGCGGGCTTCATTCTTCCCTCCTTAGGAGCTTTCCTTTCTCCGGCTTCCACCTGTGTCCCTCCTTTCTTCCCCTTCTTTGTATCCCCCTTGACTCCGCCAGTTGGCTTCGTCTGGGGCTCTCCTTTGCTCGCGGAAGGGGGAAGCCTTTCTCTGCTTTCCTTCCTTGTAGTAATTTGCGGTAGTCTCTCCGTTACCTGTCGGAGCTTCTCTTCAAACCGCTTTTCCATCCCCCTCCACTTTTCTTCCATGCAGGTAACCAGCATGGTGGCCAGTCTCGCTTCCATAGTGTCCGCCGTTGTTCCTTTGGGGGGAACTGTTGGCCCTGCTCCGGGAGCAGCTGGAGGGATCGCAGGTTCCAGCACCTTTTGCTTTCCCTGCAACGGAGGGCGTACCCATGCTGGCTTGCCCTCCGCTTCTATTTCCTCCAGAATCTGCTTCCTTCTGGTCTCCGATTCTTCCTTTTCGGCCTCTGTCCCTCCTGTTCCCGACATCTCGATGTTTATGCTCTCGGGAATCGCTGTTTCTACCGGGTTCTCCTCCCGCCCTAAACACTCGTTTTCCTCTTCCGACGAGGAGGGGAAGGGGTTTACCTTCTTCCTCTTCGATCCTCTATCAGCTGTTTTGTGCGTTACTATTGTGTCGTCTGCCCTCCTTTCCAATATTTGTTGCAGCCGGTTTATTTGCTCCTGCTGTGCTTGGAGCTCCCGTTGCTGCGCCTCGTATTGGCTCTTGAGCTGTCTGAGGTTCTCAAGTTCCCTCTCCTGCTCCGCGATCCTTTGCCGAAGCTTTTCCGCTTCGGCCTCCCTCGTATATGGATCCATGGCGATGTTGCCCCTCCTTTGTACCAGTTGCGATATTCCCCCTTTGACTGTCGCGGCGGCCTTGTTCAGCGTTCCTGTGTACGGTCCTGGTAACTTGCTTGATTTCCGGGCGACCATATCTATGGGATAGATCCCATTGACCGCTTCCAAAATCCTTGCAGAAATTGCCTCGGCCGGTTCCATGCTCAATTCTTCCTCCATTTTCTTCTCCTCCCTCGTCCTATTGATAGACAGGGACTCAGGCGCCAGTCCGGCCCTTAGCGCCCTGAGTGTCTCTACTTCTCCCATCAGTTTGTTCGTGGCTATCTCCAGGCAATTTAGATAATAACACAGGCACACCAAAAAAAAAAGTTGGATGTTCGCTAGACTACACCACCATACCTATATGTTTTTGGCATCGCTGAATCCGAATCCGTTGTCCGTTTTACCCCATCACGTCAGGTTTTGTCCCTAACCTCAAAAAATATCTTAAAAACGCTAAAACGGCTCTTTTTATATTGAGAAATAAAGCATAACCACCATATTTATATGTTTTTGGGATCGCTGAATCCGAATCCGTTGTCTGCTAAGCGCCATCGTCACCATTCGCCCCTAACCTAAAAAAATTTGCCCTAACACGCGGGTTTTTCTGTATCACTATGGCACCTAGAAAACTTCAAAAACCTATTACTCACTTGAAAAGTACAACACATTTTCCATCACAAGTTCATTAACTTACCCCATCACGTCAGGTTTCGTCCCTAACCTAAAAAAAAATCTCAGAATCGCTAAAACGGCCTTTTTCATGTTGAGAAATAAAGCATGACCATCATATTTATATGTTTTTGGGATCGCTGAATCCGAATCCGTTGTCTGCTAAACGCCATCACGTCACCATTCGCCCCTAACCTAAAAAAATTCGCCCTAACGCGCGGGTTTTTCTGTATCACTATGGCACCTTTTTTTTAACGTGGTGGAAATCTTCATCTACCAGGATACTCCAGGGCATCCCCTGAGCCTGCCCGGTAGCCCCCCTAGTCGGGGTGAGACCCCCCGCCTTCTGGGAAAAGGCGGGAGAGTGCCGGATTCCATGCACGTGCATCGCAGGGATAACATGCGCATGGCCTACCGGCTAAAACCACCACGAGTTCCTTTTAACGTTTATCGAGGGGAACCCGGGTATCGCAAGCATTTCTTCCATAGGCCCCCTCACGTTGTAGTCTTCCCGAGGAGAGGAGAGCCGGATCAGGGAGCGCCGAAGCAACCAGTCATCAGCTCCCCCCCCCCCCCCATCACTATGGCACCTAGAAAACTTTAAAAACTTTTCAAGTGAGTAATAGGTTTTAATGATACAGAAAAACCCGCGCGTTAGGGTGAATTTTTTGGTTAGGGGCGAATGGTGACGTGATGGCGTTTAGCAGACAACGGATTTGGATTCAGCGATCCCAAAAACATATAAATATGATGGTCATGCTTTATTTCTCAACATGAAAAAGGCTGTTTTAGCGATTCTGAGATTTTTTTTTGAGGTTAGGGACGAAACCTGACGTGATGGGGTAAGTTAATAAACTTGTGATGGAAAATGTGTTGTACTTTTCAAGTGAGTAATAGGTTTTTGAAGTTTTCTAGGTGCCATAGTGATACAGAAAAACCCGCGTGTTAGGGCGAATTTTTTTGGTTAGGGGCGAATGGTGACGTGATGGCGTTTAACAGACAACGGATTCGGATTCAGCGATCCCAAAAACATATAAATATGGTGGTCATGCTTTATTTCTCAACATGAAAAGGGCTGTTTTAGCGATTCTGAGATATTTTTTGAGGTTAGGGACAAAACCTGACGTGATGGGCTAAAACGGACAACGGATTCGGATTCAGCGATGCCAAAAACATATACACGGAGAAAAATGTGTTTTGATTATCGCACGAGTTAGCCGATGCGATGGTAACATAGATCGCGCTGTGCGCTAGAAGCGCCACGCTCGATCTATTGCAGCACAGACTTGCGAAACTCTACCATAGTCTATATCTGTGGCAAATGAGGATGAGACGCATGCGCGTATCGCTCCGTCTATGTGTTATTATAACACAAGTTGGTAGCCCTAATACCCCCCACCATGCGGTGAAAAATTCGCTCGGGAGCCATGCGTTTTTAGGATGAGATGTGAGGCAGTGTGAGCCATACGAGGATGAGGGCGTGAGTCCGTGCGCATCCGTGCGCGTGAATGCTATTCTGGCATCTGCCAATTACACGACATGTTTTCAAAGCAGATATGGGCAAATTTGTAATTGGCTATTACCGAATTACAAATGCTCAAAACAATTAATAATTAAATGGGATTTAATTACACATTATTTTGAACATTTGTAATTAAACATCATTGAATTACTCATTGGTTTGAGCATTTGTAATTAAACATCATTGAATTACTCATTTGTTTGAGCATTTGTAATTAAACATCATTGAATTACTCATTTGTTTGAGCATTTGTAACGGTTGTTCAAAGTAATTGATGATCAAAGTAATTAAATTACATTCACGGAATTTAATTACATTTATGTAATTTATTTATATTTACATAATTCAATTACATTCATGTAATTTAATTACATTCGTGTAATTTAATTACATTCGTGTAATTTAATTACATTCGTGTAATTTAATTACATTCGTGTAATTTCTATTTGAATTAAGTTAATGACAAAGAGAACGTGAGAGTGTACATAAAATGCAAGAAAACTTATTTTGTCCACGTCAAGCAAAGGTCAATTTTTGGCTTGAGTCTTTTTCAAGTCCCCTCCCCGCCCCCGCCACATTAGTTCTAGCTACCATCGCGAGAGTTTTGTCTAAAGATGCTTTGTTAGGATGACGTCTCATAGCATAGCACAACATATTTTCCGCGTAAGTGTAGCGATACATGACGGTCATAGTCGTGGACACAAGTAATGCGGGGTCTACAATGCGAGTCATGGTCGTAGGTCGTAGGAAACTGACCAATCACAGTCGATTATTTTTCTCAAATTTGATTGCGATTGGTCAATTTCTTGCGACTTATAGCTTACGACTCGCTTTGTAGACCCTGTATAACGCATAAGCTTTAGCATATTTCTGACTGACTGTCAGAATATGCCAAAGATTGTGCGTTACTCACGTCCATGATTATGATTGTCGTATATCGCTACACCATGTTATGTCCTTTGACCCTAACATATCGCGTAATCAATCAGAAGCGCAACAGAAAACGCGCAACGCTTCTGATTGGTTACGCGTTAAGCCCAACACACAAAATGCATAGCTTAGCATAAACGTAGCATAAGACTGCTAAATCAATGAGCATCCAGCATAAAGTCGCCATATTGATTTACATAAAATGCTCATTGAGCTAGCGGTCTTGCTATGTTTATGCAGTCTATGCAATTTTGTGTGCGATGGCCTTTATGCGCAAAATAAATCATGGAACGCCACTCTTATGTAATAATCCACTCGATCGATACCGTTTCAGATCGACAGCAGGCTACTCCAAAATAATCGAATTATTTATTTTATATATTGCGCGCTGCATTACCAATTCTTTTGATACATTAGATTGATTGAAATCGCGATACAAAAATCGTATCTAATCTCGTGTGATACTGCGGAACGTTTTACAATTTGTCAGGTAAGTGTTATATCTCGGACTTTCCGTTTCTTAGAAGTATCGGGTAAAAATTGTGTACGTTTCACTTCATAGATACAAATTGCCCGTACTATAGATATTTTTGATACTACATATCTCAATTTCAAGATGGAAAATTTAATGTTATAAGTATAATCATTAACTCTCTTTAACATTTAACGATATTTGGTGTTACAGTAAAATCCAAAAATTAGATTCACTGAGGATTTTAATATATATTGCCATAAGATAAAAATCTGAAAACATCAACCATATCAAGAACATTGAGTTTTAATAGTAATAATACTAAAACATATTAATAGCAGTTAAACAAAGTTTGCTTATCAAATATTCAAAATTTTCTTAATTCTGATATAAAATTGATCGATAATTTTGTTTATTATACAGTTTTTAAAATAAATTAGTCTTTTTTTTATGTTTATTGTTGTAAAATTAGAAATTTTTCCCAAAAATTTAAAGCAAAGAAAATTTTGTTAAGTTAAAATATAATCCGATTTTAAAAAATTTTTAACGATTTTTTAAAAATATTTATTATATATAAGTTGTATGATAAATAAATCATCATTTGAAGCAAACATCCTCTAGATTCATTAGGGGGGTAGAATATATGTAACCAGTTAGTAAATGACCTTGAAACTTCACAAGTGTAATGTGTGAGTCTCTTTGCGCAAATGTATGCAAAATTCACGACATTCTCTCAATTTTGATTCTTTACTTATGGGCGACGTATATATAGATTTTTAACCAATCACTGCCTTCAAATTATCCGTTTGGCTGTAATTATGGTCAAACAATTCTGAAAAAAATTGTAGAATAACCTTGAAATGTTGTTTCTTTAATGGTACAAAGAGAAATTCACATTATACACTGTGGCGGTCAGCTGTCTGCCACGAACGCGCGCGGCGCGGACGGCAATCCGGGCGTGCGGCGGGATGCAACAGTTTTACATCGATCACTTGATACGCGTATTAAATAGTAAATAACTAATAAATTAGTTATTTACTATTTAATAAATTAGTAAATAAATTAATAAATTAGTAATAAATTATTAAATTAGTTTGATTATTGGCTGACCAGCTGAAATAGTACTAAATTATACTACAAATATACTATTTGATACGATGATCAAGAGATCATTGTAAACTAGGCCATTGTTAAATGGAAGTGCCGAATAGACTCCATCTACATTAATAAGCTTGAAATTCTACATGTTTTCAAATTTGTTGACATTTTGACACATACTTTATTGATCAAACTATAAAATGCAAATATGATAGGATATCAAAGATGGCGACTCCAGAGGCTGCTCCAGTCAACGTTAATGATTCAGGAGATATTAATCAACCATTGTCTGGAAATGACGATAATTATATAGCTTCCTTGAGTCAGTTGTCAATTGACGAGTATTTGCCTACAAACGTTCCCGAGAATATCCCCGAAGAAGAAAAAGCTTTTCGCATAGCGTGTGCAAGAAGACCCTATTTAGACGGCAAATATTTTAAAGTAGACTTCGAACAATCCACGTCTGACGGTAATATTGTAGCTGTTTGCAAGACGTGTGTACCTACCAAAGCTATAACTGGTAGGCTCACAGTATCGTCAAACTATACAACACACTTAAGAGTACGTTAACATTATTTATTTATGCTTTAATGTTAAACGAAACTACTTTACTTACGTGTACTAGATTGCCTAAAAGAGATGTAATATTTCGTGTTATGAATTTGTAGAGACGACATGCCGCGTTGTACGGCCAATACAAGGATTATACGAAAATTAAACGGCAGCGATTGAATAATAAGGCACCACCGGCTTGTAAACGCACAACATGTTCGTTCAACCAAGAGCAGTTTGATCGAAACATTTCGTATTACATTCTAGAAAGTGGAGCGCCGTTGCAAACTGTGGAAATGCCAGCATTTCGCAGAATGTTTGATGGTAAACACAAAATGATTAGTCCGCAAAAGAGTTTTATAGAAAAATGTCAAACATATGAAATAATGCATCTAACTGGAAACTACATAATGTGATATACTCCAATTTCTAGATTTGAAAATAAACGCAGGTGATGCTTCCGTGAAGCACATGTCTAGGCGTACACTCGGCTCAAAAATCGATGCTATATGCACAGAAAATTTGAAAAAAATTCGAAACGCGATTTCCAAAAATAAACATTTTTGCACAACGGCTGATATTTGGACGGGAATGAACCGGCGATTTATCGGCGTTACAGTCCACTGGGTATTTGCATTCTTAATATAAATCCTTTATGTCCGAACTCTATATCGCCCCGTTTTAAAGTAGACAATACATACATATATCAAATGGGAAAACATATATCTATTTCTAACTTTGGTACGTTAAATTTGAACAAATGAATGTTATCGCTAATAAAATTTACAGAAACAGCATTCTGTGAATCATTTTTTTCGTAAGTGTGTGCTGTAATTTATAAATAATAAAATATCGTAATTTCGTGGCTTATTTAACATTGTACCACCGTATATATATTGAGGTTGTACTTACGTTTTGGTTTGGTATAGTAAGTATTGTTTTTTCGGTTTTTTCGCTCTTTTATTATTATAATTGCGCACGTTTTAAACCATCCTGATTTCTCGTATTCTTTAAAATTTCTAGTGCATCAAAAACATAGTTTTTTTACTCGTTTATTTAATCTACAAATCAGAAACGTTTAACAGTCGCAGAAAAAGCTGTCACTATGTAAAATTAACGATGTCTATGTATATATGTCTCAAGCTGTAGAACTATTTCAAACTGTCGAAACACATTTTGATATTATTTATCTTTCATTTTATCGCAAATTTATCAAAGAATCTTCGTTTTTGTATTTTCTGCAAGAACTACCCTAAAGATACCGGTTTAATTACTAGTAACTTAGTTTCACTTTTAAGTTAAGTTATCTACGATTTAAAAGTTTGCGTGGTTGCTGGGACAATTTGTAACATAAAAATTTTCCATTTTAAGAGTCGTTATATCTTCATTTTGTCGTGAACAAGGGTCTTTTAGTACTAAACCCAAAAGTTTATCTTAATATTCAATTTAAGGGCGGAGAATTTTGCACTAGCGTGTAACTATTTGTAAATATTATTGGTTATCTGATGGAATGATAAAATCACTTATTTATTTATTTATTGGTTTAATAGATCGATGAAGGAACTCTCGAACGTAAATCGGCGGCTATTGCGTGTACGCGATTCCCCGGTACTCATTCACACACAGCAATCGCAGATATACTTGTCAAAATCCATGCCTCCTTTGGCTTGAATAACGATAACATCATAGCGACAGTTACCGATAACGGATCGAATTTCGTTAAAGCTTTCGAAATTTTGGAATAGACGTCGATGATATCTTTCTTTCTGGTATGTTATTTAGGATATTTTTTAAATATTATTATACAGAGAAGTTGGAGCAATTTTAGATCATTTTTGTTTCTCAGAATCATGTAATAAATATGGGCACTCTAATCGCTCGGTGCAGTGTAAAATTTGAATGAACACAGAAGATGATAGCACTGTTAAAAAAAAACATCAGAACGAGACTAGTCATTTCCTATAGTTTTTTGTATACTGAATACGAATCCGGTCTCCAAATTGCTCTATCACGTTACAATTTTGAGAAATTTGCAGTTCAAGTTGCAAAAAGGGCTACTTTCACGTATTTTGTCATATTATAACAACAATATATAACGTGCTGAAGAAGTTTTATTGCAATGAAAATTAAGTATGTAATTCGTAATTAACCAGAGATCGTAAAATGCAGACTTTGTTTCTGGCAAATCGAATCTGGAAAATCGCAAATCTATCGAATTCTGACGTAAATCAAGTATCAATGTAAATTCAAATAGATCTACGACCGGAGTAGTACTCTCAGTTCAGTTTTTCGAGTCGTCAAAATTTGCACCAAATCCTTATAACTACTTATAACAATAACATGTTCGTCACAATATTTTATTACGCAACATTTTGTTTTCTTAAAGCTGAACATCGCGACGATAATAGTGCTAATGGAGACAGTTCCGAAAGTATCAGTACCGATGAAGATGTTCTGCCGGAAGAACCATTCGAGAACGAAATTTTTGATTATACTGAAGAGCTCCATAATCGCTTGCCTTTTCATATTCGCTGTGCTAGTCACACTTTGCATCTCATAGCAACGACGGATATTATCAAGGCGATTCAAACATCACAAAATCTCGCTGACATACATATGGACGCTCTCGACCGATGCAATTGGTTATGGAAGTCACTGAGATCGCCAAAAACAAATGAGGCTTTGAAGCTATACTTAGGCAAAGCATTGCTCAGACCCGTAATAACTCGGTGGAATTCACTTTACGACTCTCTAACAAGATTAATTCAGCTCAAAGACAAAATACTTCATCGCGATATGAACCAAATTGTTCAGTTGAGAAATCCACTCAGGCACTCGGACTTTGAATACCTCGAAGAATACATCGAATGTACGAAACCGTTAGCGGAAGCGATCGATATCTTGCAGGGTGAAAGTTACTGTTTTTACGGGTACCTTTTACCCACATTGGTTTCCTTAAGAAGAAAGGTCGACTACTTGTTACGCAAAAACACGATCGCGATATGCCAACCTTTGCTTGAGGCTATAAAAAGCTCGCTCGAATCTCGATTTGAAAACTTTTTCAAAATTGAGGGAGCCGGAAAACTCGCTGCAATAGCGGCAGTGACTCATCCGAAATTTAAAACACGTTGGCTGACGTGTTTGAACCAAGCCACTCAACAAAAGGTGCGTGATCTTGTTCTCCAAGTCGTATCTGACGAGAAAGCTCGTGATCGCGATCCTGAACTCGAGGCTGAGCGTATGGTCGAGGACGACTATTTCGATTTTGGTCCAGTTTCCGCTGCAACTGAGCAGCCGGAAATCTTTTACCAACATGGAGAAGCTGAAGTCGAAATCTGTAGATTTATAACGAGACATGACCCGAGTCTTGAAAGCTTGAAAGATTTTCCGCTAATTCGAAAGCTTTTCTTGCGATATAACACGCCGTTGCCATCGTCAGCACCAGTAGAGCGATTATTCAGTTATGCCACAATGATGGATATTCCAAAATTCAACCGACTGACTGATGCGCATTTTGAGAAGCGAGTCCTATTTAAGGCTAACGCAGCGCAGAAGTAGTATGTTAACACTCACGAATACCGCAGAATGGTCAGCACCGTGTCCGTCAGTGCCCACAGCTCCAGCAGTACCACAAGCAATAATATTCATTAGTACTTCAAAGTATTGAAGTGGTCAGTACTTTATCAGATAATATTCGGAGTAATATCATGATAGCACTGTCAGCACTGCAAGAACTAACAGGCACAATACCGACCACTCCGCAATATTCATGAGCATTAACATACTAATACTGTCAATACTACGAGTACTAATCACTCAGTACTGAGTACTGATTGCTAATACTATTTTTTCGTAACGTATCTTGTAAATACTAAATTAATAAAATACTACATTAACATGCTAAACTATCAATAGCGCAAGAAAACGATAATACTCATCAGTACTCTAAAATTTTTAAATGTATATTTTGTAATCTTAGGGCAATTATATCTACATATATTACTTAATTATATGTCATATGATTCTTTTCAAATATTTGTTTTTATATATAAGTTACTCTATACAATTAAAAAGTAATACCAAAATGTTATGTGCTTGCATGATTATTGCTGCACGAGTGCACTACGCTACCTAGAAGAACAAATAATTATATAAAAGTCAAGATGACGTCAAAATGACGTTATTTTGATATCATCTTGACCTTTTGTTCTACTTGGGTAGTACTGCGCAAGTACTGCGCCTGTACCACACGTTAGTATCCCATGAGTATTTGTTAAGTACTAAAAGAGTACTGGAGGAAGTACTGGTGGAAGTACTGGAGGGAGTACTAGAGGAAGTACTGAAGGGAGTATTGAATGAGTATTGGGATGAGTACTGGGAAGGAGTACTAACGAAGTCACCAATACTTTTCGTTTCAACAATATTTTTTCCAGTATTAAAATTAAAACCAGTACTACTTTTTCATAAGGGTAACTTCACACAGGTGAAATTCGATCACTGCATCGCGAAATGTCTGAATTCACTCTTAAAATTGTTGGAACGAGAATAGTTAATTTAATTATAAATAAGTAATTAAATTACATAAATGTAATTAAATTACATAGATGTAATTAAATTACATAAATATAATTAAGTTATATGAATGTAATTACATTACATGAGTGTAATTTAATTACTTTGAGCACCAATTACTGTCAACATCGATTACAAATGCTCAAAATAATGAGTAATTAAATGGAACTTAATTACAAATGCTGAAAACAATGGATAATTAAATGGATCTTAATTACAAATACTGAAAGTAATGGATAATTAAATGGATCTTAATTACAAATGCTGAAAGCAATGGATAATTAAATGGATTTCAATTACAAATGATAAAAGTGTTATGTAATTGAATGTGTAATTTGGAGACATAAGTATTTACTGCCGCCCATCTCTGTTTCAAAGTGAGAACAATGTGTTAAAGTCGACAATAATGCGTTTAACGTGCTTGAAATGAAATCGTGCAGGTTATCTCCAAAATAGATTCGGTCGAATTGACTGCAGGAAATGGAGAACGATGGATTTTTTTGGTAATGAAGGTAATGAGGGTAATGAAAGAAAGGAAAATTATAAATAGTATTGGATACGGTGCTTTGTTAAAAATTATGTTCAATTTTGTGATTTACGTTTCAGGGATGAGGAGCTACGAGAGTATGACCAAGTTTAGTAATTTTGTGACAATAAAGAAATATTTTAGTTTATTTTATCAATATTGATTTGTTTATTTATTCATTTAACTTATACATTAAATCTAGTCGCTATCAGTTCACATTCATTTTTACAATATATAAGCAAGGTGGTAATCGTGGAATAAGCTGCGCATTGATTAGAATTTTTGGTTTGTCGTTATTTGAATTGACGCAATATGCATAATAATAATTATTGAAATATAACGTGTCATATTCATCGATTGAAATGTATACATTTTTATTACAATAAAAAATATCTTTTATTTTACCAAACTGTGGGTACTCATCAGTAAATCTTGTTACTAATGTTGTTCCCACTGAAAATGTATGATTGAGAATTTGTATATATTTTAAAGTTTGTACGGGTGTTTGTATTTGAAGGTTTGTGAACATTTTAAACTCAGTTTCTGCATTAACATTTTTGACAGGCCCAAGTAAAACATCCCCAAATATATTTGCACACATTTCTTTTCTATAACATAACTGCAATTGATGACGTATAGCAATAGTGAGAGGTAAGTTTGTGCTACACGTTGTACCGAGAGCAACTTCTTTTAATTTTTTATTTTTTCTCTCGAACATCATCGATGAAAAATTAATTACAGGACCATTCAACATCATTATCCTAGGATAATGAATCAAGATATGCATTTTAGGTTTTAATTTACCAAAAAGTGCAATGTATAACGTGTTATGCTTCTGAATGAGATGCTGCAGATTATCGATTTCACCCCTATTTAAAGTTGGACACATAATAATTCCAAGTATTTGCCTAATATATCTATACAGTTTCCAAGATTTATTTCTAGCCGGAATTAAATGGCCAATCATAAGTCCTAAATATCTTGTCAAACAGAGCATTTCTGAAGCTGACTGTTTAACTTTTAATTTTTTACCTCCCTTTTCATTTTGGATAAAGAAGAAAGGTCTCGGTTTATTGGAAATTTCAGTTTCATTGTAAGGAAAGGTTTCGATAGTATTATTAAGAGTTTCCAAAGATATTATTTTCTCTTCTATCAAGTTTTGTAGCACTTGTCCAACCGTATAAACTGCAATCCCTTCAGAAAAATCATGCATAACATCCACAGTCATGTTCTCGGCAATATGAAAATTGTGAATTTTGTTGAAAACACATCGCTCCTTTATGCCTGTGTTTGCGAAATCATTTTTCAATACATTATTTTCATACGATTCAAGTGTTCTAAGTAGCTTTGTATCTTCTGCGATCATTTCTTCACATTGCAAGCGAGTGGCTGTGCAAATCCGGCAATAATGCATTGCAGTGAAACTTTCTGAAAATCCACATGTACTATTTAAACCTAAATTGTCACCTATTATGAAAAGGCATTGGAAATAAACAGTAATGTCTTCACCGTTGACACGAATATTTAATCCATTTTCATATAGATTATTCAAATCATTGATTGTCTTACGAAATATTGGTTCATTGCCGAATTGTTTCATGTATTTAGAATGACAAATAGTGGAAATAAAAATATTATCAACTTTAGCAGATAAGTGGGGGGGCAAGCAAGGCAATGAAGCATATATGCCTCCTAACTTTTGTTCACCTGCATGACTTCCAAGTGGATTCCCAACTTCGAATTCATCAAAATACAAGAACATTGGTAAAACATTTTTATCTTTATTTAAGTGACAATATTTTTTCAACCACAAGTCCCCTTGCATACAATTTGATAAAATTGTTGTATCTTTTGACAGTTTACCAATGTATTCTTTCATTTCAATGTAAAATCCTGGTAACTGAAGAATTGTTTTTAAGGTATTTTTTAAAGGAATATGTACGGCATAAACAGATTTCATTTCTACTTTTACATTTGACTTTTGATTTGCTTCTTTTTGCGACTCTTTGACATAAACAGGTTCCTGTCCAATTTGGAAACTTTCAGGATGAACATACGCACTTTCTTTGTTGTAAATGTTAAATCGCGAATGTTCTGTACAATATTTCTGAAATACATTTCTGCTTTGTTCTAAAATAAATTGCGTTTTATAATAACTATTTGAGTCTGTCAGCGGTTTCAATTCATTTTCCATCGACTTTTGCAGAAAAGGAATAAATATGTCTGAAAGAAAGGTATTAAAAGTAGCAATGACATTATCAACAGCTTTACGCGAAAGCAAAGGATTATTGTATAAACCCAGAGTAAACTTCAACATTTCTGTATGCATTGTCTCTAGCGTTATATCTTGATTCATTTTATTATCAATTTGTTGTGGAATATCCATATTATCGGTAAATGAATGAGTTTAGAAAAAAATATATGTGCAACTATATAACTATATTTTGTCAGTTAGCCAAAAAAACATTTACATTTATATTAAAATTATCCGTTCTAAATTCAATGAATAAAATATCAAAAATTAAGAATAATCATATCAATAATTAAAATTATTTGCATATAAAAAATATCTTAAATTTAAATTTAAAACTACAGTTTCTGGATTCTTTCAATGAGAGATGTTACTCCGCTGTATGGTTTAACTTTAAAATCATAAATAGTTGTTTCCAAAAATTGCCATACGTGATTGCTTGCTAATGGAAATGGTTGGTGAAAGATTTTCATAGACTGTATATACAAATCAACTGCCAGCGCTGCGGTTGCGACTTGATACGTGAATTCGTTCAGAACGACATACGCTGATTTTATGTCAGCTAGTGAAGAACTGATCACAACAACGTAAGGTGCTATGGGCAGCTTATGTTCTGCATACAGATTAAGCACATCTTGGTTCGCATCTTGTAAAGTTCTGTTGAAATCGTCAATGTCCTGTAAAAAGTATTATTATTTATAAAGTGCTTTGATGTTATTTATTCATTATTATTTATTAGTAATATCTATTTTTTTCGATTTATTTTTCTGAATTAACTGCTTTTCGATGTGGGCTTAAACCTACGCAGTAATAATATATCTATAAGCTTGTATATAAATTTGTATACAGTAAAATAATAATAATAACATTTGTAAATAATAATTTGTATATAATTAATTGTATGTAATGTATATTGTAATTAATTTGCACATAATAATTATTTGTATATAGATATTTGCATGCGGTAATTAGTTGAAATTATTCATTGGAAAACGCCTAACGTCGTTAAACTTCAAGGATTTACCTGTATGTAATAAATGAACGATTTTTTTACTTCTAATACAGAAGGAATCCAGGCCGTCTTTGATTTTGATCGAGTTGTTAATTTGGTTATTCTTTTAAATAAATGTGGTAATAAAATTAACGCTACTGTTTGGGTATGTTCTGAAAATAAATTGGGAAATGAATATTATTTACAAATTAAAGTGGCATGTATTATTCAGAAGATTAAACCGACCTTCTCCTTTTGTTGGTAAGTTGCTTGTCAGGATATTATTTATCTCTATATCATTTTTTTTGTCTGAGCAATTTTTATTATTTTTTTGGCTAAGTCAGGCCACTTTTGTGTAAATTCTTCACTCGATTTTTTAAAATACGTACAGAAATCAGCTTTGATCTGAAAATAAAAATAACCGAAAATCAAGTTGCTACATTACACTCCATTATGTTTTGATTAAAAAAGAATTTTTTAATATTGCTAACCAAGAGATATCCTGAAGGATTGCAGTAGTTTTGAAATTCATTCAAAATTGTTTTTAAATCTGAGGTTTTATAAAACTCCACTCTTTCTGTCAGTGCAGTGTGGCACCATTTCTGGCGGAAATCATTATCTATGATTTCAACTTTCTTTAACACTTCTTGTAATTCAGACGATTCAAGATTATCTAAAAAATAATTAATAATAATTACATAATACAATAGTATGTGAGTAAACGTCGAAAGAATACCAATTACCTCATTTATATAAAATATTAGTAATATTTATATATAATTTGTATAACTATTTTCTTCATTTGTAATGTCTATAAAATTATTGATTTCAAAGAGAAACTTTATATTTATAGTTAAAAAACGTTCCATATTGTACAAATGTTTTGTTTTTATCATGAAAATCAGGCATATTACACTGAAAGTACGTAAATAAATTAAAAAATCACACACCTTCTGAACTTCTTTTTCTCTTTCGATTTGGTTGCAATTCTAATTTGCCAATGGCAAAAGCTTTTTCTCGTTCTTTTGCGTAGACGATTTGAAAGGCTCCACTTGCACTTTTACCGTTTCCTGATCGTACGTAGTAGCTTTCTTTTAAGTGCAATGTGAATAGTTGGACAGTGATTTCAGCTAACTCTTCAAGTCTGTCTGGTGATATACTGTAAAATTGATTACAATGAAAAAATATGCTTGCAATATTCATTCAAAATATATTTCTTATTTTTTAAATGTAAGCTAATTTACGTTAATGATTTTGTTCGATAAAATTCATCACCAATAATACACTTTGCCACCTTGTTTTTGGAAAAATATGTTTTTTTTTAAGTTTCCAACAGTTTCTCATAATTTTCTTTTGTGGCTTCAAAATCATACATGTCTATTTGACTGCTTCCATCATAAGTTTTCATTAAAACTTGATAAATGTAATTCGAAGATCTTTTTTTGGTAATATCTATATATACATAAGAAAGTAATAAGTTTAATTGTCATTATTATTATAATGCATAGTAGATTCAGCTATCACAGTGATTCTATTATAGGCATTGATTACTGCCAAAAAAGCTAGGATGTCTTAACATGCACTTTTTGAACTAATTCTGTTCAAATTTGAAATATACTCATTATAGGTTAATATTATCAGATAAGTATAAAATGGAAAGAAAATATTTGGAATTATTTTGTGTTATTTGGAATATTTGTTTTTTAGATCTCATCGGGTCTCGACGCATCTTTTTTTGTGGCAATATTTTATATCTTTAGAATCACAGCGAGTTCAGAAAAATTAGCAATCTCTAAATACATGTTATACTGACGATAGTATTATTTTCTAACTTACAAAGAATATATGTAATGGTTTTAATAAAAGCACTTTTCTTTTAAACTTGCCTACATTACTTGAATTACATAAATTCGATGTTTGTACTGATGGGCCGGAATCTACATCAAGTAATATAAATGAATCATTTGAGTGATCTGACGAAAGGAATGTGTTTGGAAGCGACATAATTTGCTCTAGGAAGGAAGAAGGTGTTTATGAAACATACAATATAATGCTTGGAATACCGCTGAAAAAGATGAAAAATAGAAGCATTACTTGTTTAATTTTCCTACATAAAAAACAATAAACATAACCTCAGAAACGATAACCGCCCCATATAGCACATCCCGTCCTGTTGACGTCCTGTGGACATCCCGGACGTCTTGTGGACGTCCGAGATGTCCGCAGGATGTTAACAGAACGGGATGTGCTGTATGGTGCGATTATGCGGTGTTTATACCACTAAAGAAACGGTTGAAATTTGTCCTCAAAGCAACTGGAATAAGATGAAAATCAGAAAAATACAGATATCGGAACAGACCATCACAGTCATCGTTTTTCCAAAATAAACTGGTTTGTTTTTTCGGTTGAAAAGGGGCCGCGATGATTTGGTCAAACACCGGTATTTTTAAAGTTGTTTTGAAAGACAATTTTAATTGGTTTTTTTTTGTCGTTTTAAGGTTATCCTTTTCGATAGGGAACCCGTTTTTTGCAATTAATACAATAAATAATATATGTAATACTTTAATTACCTTTTTCGTATATTTACACGTACCACGGTTATCAATCTGTGCACTACACATGAACACCATGAACGTACCAGCTCGTTCGCTTCTTTGCAATAATTACGCAATAATCTTTACTCGCAGGCCCATGCTAAAAGCGTATGGCCCTCGAGCGAATTTTGCATGGCGTGGTGGGGGGGTATTAGAGCTAACGACTAGTGTGATAAAGACTCATAGACGGGGCGACAGTCGCATGGGTCTCATTCTCATTTGCCACGAACATAGACTATGCATAGAGTCCCACAAGTCTGTACTGCAATCGAATTATTCCGTGGGTTAATAGATCGAGCGTGGCGCTTCTAGCGCACAGCGCGATCTATGTTACCATCGCATCGGCTAACTCGTGCGATAATCAAAACACATTTCTCTCCGTGTAGGTATGGTGGTGTAGTCTAGCGAACATCCAACTTTTTTTTTTGGTGTGCCTGTGTAATTATTAATCCTATTCGAGAAGTATATGTTTAATACGTCTAAATATTTTATAGGTAACACATGCAGGTAACATATAGCAACAGTTTGTAAAATATCTTTGCTTTATCATTTTTGTTTTTCTTTTTTCAGTTCTTTTTGCAGTTTTTTCAATTCAGCCAGCTGCCTTTTTTTCTCTTCTCGTTCCAGCTTTTTTTGTTTTTGCGCTCGCTTCTTCTCTTCTTGCACACGTTTCTTCTCTTCTTGCATTTCCTTCCTTCTCTTTATCCTATCTTCTTTTTCACGTAGAATGTTTCTTTTTTTCTCTTCTTTACATTTTTCGTATTCCACCCACTTATCGGAAGTAGCCACAGTGGGAGGCTTGGGACCGTTGAGGGGCCTCTTCCTTTTTTTGTTTGGAAGATCCGGGGGCCAAAATAGGGCATCTTTGAACGGATCTGGAGTACCTTCGGGGGCTCTGCTGTCGAGTCTCACGCCTGATGCAAATCAAAAGACGCCAAATACAGGAAAAATTCAAACATTTTTGTATTTTTGTATTTTTATACAAACCTGCGCCTGGTTCATTTTCCGAAACAAATTGTTCGGTCTCCAAGAGGTCAGTTGCGCATTCGATTTCGATTGCGTCGCCGAATGATTGACCAGCGCAGCTATTTTCGTCGAGATTGATCGTTGCCAGAGTCCCATCGTGTTCGACCGCACAACGATGCTTTGATCTGCCCCCAAACTCAGACTCTCATTTGCCGTAATTATTGCAGCGCAATCCGTCGGGGTTCCTCTACCGTCTTCGGCCGTCGTTCTCTCGGCGTCCTCTAACTTTTGATCGTCGCTCGGTACCGCTGCATCGTCGATTGTGCCCGAATCTACACTCATTTTTTCGTAGCCTATATATACAAACACAAAAATATCCAAAACATAAACTAAATAAAGTTAAAAAAAATGAACTTCGCGGAACCACGACAAAAAAAGCAGTCAAAAAACAGTTTTCCTAAATTGTCTTTTTATACCAGTGACTCCCTTCATTTGCAACCAAAACGCAAAAAGTCCTCGATTTTCTACCGCGCCACTCCAAAAACCAATATGCTCCGATTCGATAAACTCTGGTAGCAGACCGGCTGGTAGCCGGTCTTCGAAGAATTTCAGAAACTCCGCCTGACTCTCGACTTC
Organism: Temnothorax rugatulus; assembly: GCA_035220575.1. Lineage (NCBI taxonomy): Eukaryota > Metazoa > Arthropoda > Insecta > Hymenoptera > Formicidae > Temnothorax > Temnothorax rugatulus. The sequence continues at coordinate 10,936 of JASTWL010000447.1, read as the reverse complement.
GTTGTCTTCCTTGGATTTTCGTTCCTTTAAACCTTTTCTAAGGACATCAAAATCGACGGCATTTGCCGAAAACGGGAACAATCCACAAGACGCGAAGCCTCGAATAACATAGCCACACAAAAAAAAAATTTGCGGAGCCAAAAAAGCGACCTATATAGCATTGTAGTATTGGTCGAGCATAGTCGAAATCCAAATTTTTGGAATTTTCTGCTTACCAGTTTTTTTTTTATTTGACCTTGAATTTCGGGTTTAGGGTGAATTCTTCCAAGTTGGCTACTAAACATCTGAAATCGTTTTTTTGAGCTGTAAAGTGGATTTTGTTGTAGCTTTTATGTTAAAAAAGGTTTTCCCGAGTTTCGGTCGCGAAAAAAAAATTTTTTTGCAAGTTATTAACAATAAAAGTGTAATGTTACAACACGATCAACATTTTTCTCGTGAACGGCTAAACGGATTTTAACAATTCTGACGTCAATTTTTTTTATTTATAAACGTACATTTTAGAAATATGCTTTTGGATATACAAACATCGTATTTGTTTATAAAAATATATTTTTATAAAAATATATTTGTTTATAAAAATATATTTTTATTAAATGTATTTGTTTATAAAAATATATTTTTATAAAAATATATTTGTTTATAAAAATATATTTTTATAAATAAATACGATGTTTGTATATCCAAAAGCATATTTCTAAAATGTACGTTTATAAATAAAAAAATTGACGTCAGAATTGTTAAAATCCGTTTAGCCATTCACGAGAAAAATGTTGATCGTTGTTGGCGAAATTCTCGGCCGGGCGTAACTCCGGTTCGCCAATTGGAGCAGGGAAGGCCGGGTCGACCCCGACAGGGATCCGGAGTGCGGAGAATGAGCGGACACTGACCTTTGCACTTCAAAGTTGCACGGCACTTTATTTATAATTTGTACAGCTTCGCCGAGGGCCTTTACAGAACGAGGCGCGGCGTGGAGTAGCGTATGGAATGCACCTCTCGCTGTCAGCGAGGGTGAAGATGCGGACGCTCAGAGGCGTTAAGTTCGTCACCGCACTGTGAGAGCGGATCGAGCGCGCGAATGGCGCGGTTGCGAGTGCCTGCGAGACACTTGGCTGAGTGCACTGACGGCACTATAACTGCAGCGCGGATGCACAACGGGGCGTAAGTCCGCGTGAACCGCCACTTGCGAGATTAACGAATGCACGACGGCGAGACCGCGTGAATCGGAGTAGAGATCTATGCGTACGGGTGCAAGTCGGCAAGAGGACCGCTTGAACCGCTCGATTTTCTTCTACTAAAGGGACCGGAGCTCTCGCGGGCCCGTTTCCGGAGCATTCCGTGACGCGACAATTGAAAGGGCCAATAGGCGCGTTTCGCAGGATCACGGGATCCTCGCATGTCCGGATCGATAACGCGACGCGAGAGACTGCGCGGTCAGGGGTGACGCGGGGGAGCGGCGCGAAGTCGCCTCGTTCAGGGGGCGGCTCAGGGATGGCGGCAGCGGTATCGATCGCGGTGATCGATCGCGGTGAAAATCCTGAACAATCGTGTTGTAACATTATACTTTTATTGTTAATAACTTGCAAAAAAAATTTTTTTTCGCGACCGAAGCTAGGGGAAAACCTTTTTTAACATAAAAGCTACAAGGGGTTGGTGGTCGGAGGCCGTTGGGAGCAGTTGGTCGGAGGAGGAAAGGAAGGAAAAAGGAGGCTTGAGCGGAGCAAAGGGTGGAGAGGTTGGAGCGGTGTGGCGGAGTTGGTGGAGGAGGCTCGGAGGAGGATAAGCAATTGGAGGAGACGCAGGGGACGGCTTGGATGTGGAGCAGAGGAGGAAAATCGGCGAGAGAGGTTTTGGAGGTTAGAGTGAGTTGAGGAGGGAGAGGTGGCGGAGGGGCGAGAGGAGGGAGGCTGCGGAGGGGAGCGACGCGTGGAGCGCGGGAAGACCAAGCGTGTGGCATTGGTTGGAGCAGCGGCGTGATGACAGCGAGACGGAGGCAGTGCCGGCGGTGGAAGAGTGGACGGTGCGGGGTGTCAGCCGCTCCGGGCGAGCAGGTTGGCACCACTGCGGGATGCCGGGATCAGGGCGGCGAGAGAGAGGGCTGGCGCTGCAGGCGGATCGAGAGAGCGGGTCGGTAAAGAGGAGCGAGAGGGTACCGACGGAGAGGGAGATGACGCGAGAGGAGAAGTGCAAAGCTTGAGGCGGATGCGCATTAAGCGGCAACTGACGACGAATGAGGAGTAAGCGGAGAAGATCGATGGATCGAGGGATCGATGGAGAAGGAGGTCGATCGGGCCGGCGAAGTAAGATGGAGTGTCAGCGTGTAAGAGTTAGGTACGGCGGATGAATGAAGGAAGCGAACGTGGGAATCGGAAGAGCAGACAGACAGCGAGAGAAGAGTGGAAGAAAGGGAGAGCGGGAGTGAGTGTGCGGAGGAGAGTAGAAAGTAAGTGAGGGAGAAGACGGAGGAGGACAGGAGACAGGCACACGGGTTGGAAGGATAGAGGAGAGAGGGAGAGAATGAGAGGGAAGGCAGGTTATGTGAAGGGTCTACTTGCAGGAGGAAGAAGAGCCTTGAGGAGAGTGCTGAGGAGCGGGACGGAGAGCGGAGGACTGAGTGGAGGAACGAGACACCGAGAAGGCGCGGAGAGAGGAGCGGAGGGACGAGACAGGGGAGGAAGAGGGGTGAGAAGAGGAAGCGCAAGGGCAGAGGAAGGAAGGAGGCCGGAGAGAAGGGGGCGGAAGATAGGGAGGAGAGATGGAGGAGTCGCAGGGGGGGATGAAGATATGGAGTAGGATAGCGGAGGAGCTGGAAAAGATTAGAAGGGTACTCGAAAGAATGGAAGGGAGGGTGGATCTGGGGGTGAGTCGGGAGGCAAGAGGGAAAGGGAGGGGGAGTGAGGGAGACGGAGAGGGAAGCAGGTCGGAAGAGGGGTGGAGTAGTATGGGAAGAGAGGGGAAAGAGGCGACGGGTGGAGAAGCCGCGGGAGGGAGATGTGAAGAGAAGAAGAAGGATGCCGTGGTAGAAAAGGATGTGAGGAGTGTCAAGGAGGGCGGAGGAGAGGAAAGGAAGCTGGTGTGGGACAGAGAGGAGGCGATCTCGAGATGGGTGGAAGAGGAGGCGAAGAGAAGAGTTGGGGCGGAGGTGGCGAGGGGAGATGAGGAGAGGGCGAGGGACAGGGGAAGGTTGCCGGGCGGGGTGAAGGATGGAGACTCGCGGGGCAGAGAGGGGAGGACCCGGAGTGGGAGGGAGATAGGGAGAAAGGGGGAGGGGCGAAAGGGCCAGAAGAGGAGGCGAAGAGAAGGGAGGAGGAGAAGGAGAAGTCAAGGAGACTGAAAGAGAGGGTGAAGAGGCTAGAGGAGGATAGGGAGCAAAGAGAGAGAAGAAAGAGGAACGTGGTATGGAGGGGGCTGGACGGGAAGGATCCGGAAGAGAGGAGGGGTATGATGGAAAGGGTGGCGGAGAAGGTGCTGGGCAGAGCGCCAAGGATCAGAAGGGTTTGGGAAAGAAGAGGGGAGGGGGGAGAGAGGTTGTGATAGTGGAGATGGACGATGAGAGGGAGAGAGCGGAGCTGCTGGGAAGGTATGGGGTAGTGAGGCAGAAGTGGGAGATAGGGGTGGACGAAGATCTGTCGATGGAAGAGAGGAAGGCGAGGTGGAGACTGCTGGAGAAGGCGAAGGAAGAAAGAGACAGAGGAAGGAAAACGCGGGTGGAGAACAGAAGACTGTGGGTGGATGGTAGGGAGATCGCGTGGAATGATGTCGAGGAGAGGTGGGAGGAGATCTGAGGGGAGGAGGAACGCGAAACGGGGAGAGCGACGAAAAGGAGAAGGGAGGGGGAGTAGGATGAAGGGGCGCTCGAGAAGGGGAGGGAGGATAGATTGTAAAAGGCCATAAGGTCAGGTCGGGTTAGGAAGGGGACGAAATTGTAAAGGGTTGGCGCATCCCTGGAAAAGCGTCACGAGTAGAGGGCGAGGAGGGGTGGGAGGGAAAGAGAGTGTAGAAGGCCGTATAGGCAGGTCGGGACAGGCAAAAGGAGTTTGTAAAGGGTTGGGTACGTCCCTGAAAAACGCCATTGTGTTGGGAGTGATGATGGTGGTACGACATGTAAGAGGTTTGGGACCGTTCCTCGAGAAAAACGCCTTCCAAACCCCGTACATACATAAAAGCTACAACAAAATCCACTTTACAGCTCAAAAAAACGATTTCAGATGTTTAGTAGCCAACTTGGAAGAATTCACCCTAAACCCGAAATTCAAGGTCAAATAAAAAAAAAACTGGTAAGCAGAAAATTCCAAAAATTTGGATTTCGACTATGCTCGACCAATACTACAATGCTATATAGGTCGCTTTTTTGGCTCCGCAAATTTTTTTTTGTGTGGCTGTGTAATCAACCTAATCTTAAAGTATTATATATGAAATAGGAGTAGAAAAGACTGAAAAATATAATAAAATTAGAAATAGCCCAATATTTCAACAACCACGGACATTTCTAAAAAAAATTAAAAAATTAAAAAAAAAACCCTTTACTGATCATCGCCAAATTCAATACCAACCTTCCTTAAATGATACTCTATTAATTAAAAAAAAATTCAACCCAATATCTCAATATTTGCGAAAATTAGAGCAACCACGGACATTTCTAAAAAAATTGAAAAAAATTTTTTATAAAGAACCCCTTTACCGATCATCGCCAAATTCAATACCAACCTTCCTTGAATGATACTCTATTGATTTAAAAAAAAACAGCCCGATATCTCAATATTTGCGGAAATTAGAGCAACCACGGACATTTCTAAAAAAATTGAAAAAATTTTTTAAAAAGAACCCCTTTACCGATCATCGCCAAATTCAATACCAACCTTTTTTTTACGTGGGTGAAATCTTCAACTGTTGGAGCCCCCGAGAAGCTCCAGCGGCAACCAGTCACGGAGCCCGATCGGGGAGCGCGTGCGGGCAACGAGTCACGGACTCCGCTCGGGGAGCGCCACCTTCGCCCCGCGGGTTAGCCAACTGCCCCCCCTTTCGGGGGGAAGACCCCTTGCCCCCGGGGCGGAACGAGGGAGTGCCGGATTCTACGCGCACCTCCCGCTTACGGAGGACGCATCAGGGGAAAACCCCTATGCCTGCCTCCAGGAGAGGCGCGCATAGCCTACCGGCTAAAACATCCACGAGTGATCCTAACACTGCGCTATGTTGGGGGAGCCTCGGGAAAAATTTCTGATCACGTCCGTAGGCTCCCCCATGCGCTCGCCTTAGCGAGAACCTCTAATCTGTGACGGATGAGTGTCACTACCCTCATCCGCCACCCCCCCTTCCGGAGTTGCTTTTGCAGCGGACGAGCGATGGTCCCCGATCGCTCGCCCGCCCCCCGGGCGAGAGAGAGGAGGACATATCCTCCCCCCCTCGCACCCCCTTAGGGGCAGGCGGGTGCCACGGCCCCGAGGTGAGGCCCGAGAGCCCCACTCCGGAACCCGGCCCCCTGCCTTCGCGGGTCGAGGGGAGCGCTAGTGGCGGAAACCCTTTGGGGAATCCGCCCGAGCCCCCTCCGACCCGCACCCTCCGCCGACCTGCTCGGCACTAACGGCGGCGGGAGGGGGGACCTCCACCTCCGTAGAGGTTCCGGAGATCCGCCTTCCCGGCGCCAACTCCCACTCTCCCCTTTCAACACGCCACCCCCCCGACAACTCGGGGGAAAGTGACGCCCGGGCGTCGGCCCGGTTGTCATCTCCCTTGCGTCAGGGAGCCGTTGTTCTGTACTGGCCCTCTTTACTCATTGTCGGATTGAGGAGGGGCGGCTTCCCCCCTCCTCACCCGCTCGTCCGCCTCCTTTCGAGACATGACCGTCTCACAAAAGGAGGCGAACGCCCTCCAGTTCTCCCTTCCGGCCTCTCCCGCGCTAGCTGCGGCCGCGATGACCGCCGGAAGGGAGAGATCCTCACCTATCTGTGTCCGGAGGGCACGACGCTCTTCCGCTCACGCTGGACAGAACTCCATCGTGTGCTGCGCTGTGTCCGCCCCCTCCGGACAGTGCCAGCAGCGCGTGGTGCGCTCCTTCCCGATGCGGTGCAGGTAGTGGCCGAAACCCGTTACCACCTGCACCGCGTGGAAGGAAAGATATCTGCATTTTGTTTCCTCCACCCACTCCTCCAGTACCGGCTGGACAGCCTGGACGACCCTCCTCCCCCATTTCTGACGGGGGTCCACCAACCACTCTTTCCATCGGTGGATGAGTGTCGCCCTAACTTCGGCCTTCAGTGCCCTCTTCGCTCTAGGCGGGATCTCCCCCAGCTCCGCACGAATTTCGCGCATCCGATCGTACGTTTCGGCGTACGATCTCGCGATCAGATGTGCCGGGGGGATTCCCGCCAGGGCAATCGCCCCCACATGGGCGACGGTCCTGTACGCTCTCGCGGCTCGCACAGCGATGATCCGCTGTGCGCCCTCCATCATTCTCCTTAGTCTGTGGGAATCTCCCACTTTCCTCCACCACATAGGAGCGGCGTTCATAAGTACGGAATGGACCGTCGCCGTGTAGAGGCGACGCACTCGCCCGCTGGCCCCGCCAAGATTCGGCAATAGCCGAGACAGGTTGTTCGCAACCATCTTGGCTCTTGGAACCACGCGGGCGACATGCTCGCCGAAGTCCCTCTCGCTGTCCAACCACGTTAACAGGTATTTTAACTGGGGAGTGGTCGCGATTTTTACACCTCCTATTCGGAGACTGAGCCACTCCGGCGGTGGGCCCCGCTTAAACTCCCCTCTCTTGTTGTAGAAGAGGGTAGCTTGTGTTTTTTGCGGGGCCACCTTGAGGCCCAGTCTCTCGATGGAGCGCACCACGCTCGCTGCTGCTACGTTGGCCAGCCTGTATAGCTCCCGCCACCCCTCCCCGCTGACTCCCAGGTACACGTCATCCGCGTACCCCGAGAGCCAGCATCCGTTGGGGAGGGGTGTCCCGAGGACCAGGTTGTATCCTATGATCCACAGCAGGGGTCCTAGGACGGACCCCTGCGGGACCCCACACTCCATCAACCTGATCCTCAGGATTCCGCCCCGGTCCGTGTACGATAGCCCTCTGTCCGTGAGGTAGTCTCGGACGACCTCGATCAGATACATGGGGACCCCAAAGTCTAGCAGGGCCCCCATGATCACTGGCCAGGGGAGAGAGTTGAAAGCATTCTTGACGTCAAAAGACACCCCCATGACAACTCTCCCCTCGGCGATTTCGGCCTCCGTCTGGGAGAGGACGTGCTTAATTGCGTCTACGGTTGATCTCCCAGCCCGGAAGCCGAACTGGTCCGAGAGTCCCACCTTGCCCCGTTGGGACAAATGGACGAGGCGTTCAGCGATTATTTGCTCTAGTATCTTCCCTGCCTCGTCCAGCAGGCACACGGGCCGGTAGGCGGATGGCGAGCCCGCATGCTTGCCCGCCTTGGGCAAGAGCACCAGGCTGGCCTCCTTCCATATCTTGGGGAAACGACCGGCGCGCAGGCACACAGTGAACACTCTGCGCATTCTGCCGGTCATTTCCCCTCCGGCCAAGGGCCACGCACGCCCTGGAATCCCGTCAGGGCCAGGAGCTTTGCCCCTCTTGACCCTGCGGAGGGCCCTCGACAACTCCTCCTCGTTCACTTCCCATTCTTCGTTTCTCTCCGGCTTCAGCATCGCCGGAAACTTCACCTCTCCCCCGTTGTCCCGGGGGAAGAGAGTGCCGACGACTTCGTCTACGAATGGGGGGTCGAGTGTCTCGGTAAGTGGGGGCGCCCAGGGCTTCAGCTTGTCCTGCACTAACTTGTATGGGCGCCCCCACGGGTCCTTCTCTACGTCGTCGAGGAGCTCCTACCAGGCGCGCTTCTTGGCCGCACGTATGGCACGGGAGAGGTCTTGGCGGGCGGCTCGCCAAACCTCCCCTGCCTCCTCCACAGTCGGGCCGCGCCTCCCGGCGCGTGCCCTTCTCCACATCCTCTTCGCCCGGACCGAGGAGCGCCTGATATCGGCTAACTCCTCGGTCCACCAATAGGCGCGTTTGCGAGGAGGGAGAGGGCGAAGCCGAGGCATGGTCACGTACAGGCCTTGGTCATCGTCCTGACCAGGCTCTCGACTTCGTCGTCTATCTCCCCCTCCTCTATTTCGCCTTCCCTCTCCTGCCCCCAGTTGAGGGCCAGGACCGCAGCGCCGAATAAATCTCGGTCCATCTTCTTTATGGCCCATCTCCGTTTCTGTCCCCTTGCGTCGTGGCGACGGGTGAGCACCCCCGGAGGAGTGGCACGGACCGTCATCTCGATATAAAAATGATCAGATAAGGTCTCTTGATCCGTGACCACCCTCCAGTTGCGTATCTCGCAAGCAACAGGGGGGGTGGCCCAAGTTAGGTCCACCACCGATGTCCCCTGCTGCCACACGCAGGTGCTCTCTCGGCCCGAATTTACCAGCGTCAGGCCGAGACCCACCGCCCACGCTTCGGTGACGGCGCCCCTCCAATTTATCCGCGGGGACTCCATAACGCTGACTTTGCGTTAAAGTCCCCCGCTATTATGACCCGGCCGGACGAGCAACCACGCACGTAATCCTCGAGATCGGATAACAGTCGCTCGTACTCGGCGCGGGTCCAGCTCGGAGGGGCATACACCGCCACCATGGAGATGGGCCCACAGTCCACCGCCACGTATCCCACCCCGGCCTTTCTAAAAGTGCACGGGGGGGGGGGCGCCGGTAGAGTCCTCCAGGTAATCGCGACGGAGCCCCGGCTGCCCCCCGCCCAACAGGGGTGATTCCGAGGGACGCGATAAGGCTCCGTCGCGATCCCCAAACCACACCCGCGCTCTGCCAGGGCCTGACAGAATAGGTCCTGGGCTGCGCGGGCGTGGTTCAGGTTGGACTGTAGAATCCTCAGGGCCATTTACATATATCCCGGCCCGGGACCCTCCAGTCCTTTCTCCTCCCTGTCACCTTGCGGTATCCCCCGCTTCATCCGTTTTCTCCGTCACCACTGGCGTGACCTCTGCCCCGTCCATGTCGTTTGCGAATAGACCTGGCGGAGGGATCTCCGCCTCCTTTTCCACCTCCATCGCCGTTACCGGCTCCGGATTCTGGAGGCCCTTATCTGCCTCCTTCTTCCCCCTCGGGGGTCGTCGTTCCTTGGGGGGCTCCTGGGTTGCTACAACCCCTGCTATTACTTTACCCTCCCTGAGTGACCTTGAACCCCTGTTCGCGGTGTACGCCTCTTCACCTTCTTGTCCTGCTGGGGGGCAGGTTGGCTTTGGCTTTTGCCCCCCAATTTCCCTCCTTGCTCGGGCTTCCTCGCGGCGTTGTTCTTCGCGGTGTTTTTCTTCGCCGCCTGTTCCTGCGATCGTGCCCGAGCCTGCTTGCCTTTCTCCTTCTTCCTTCTGACTTGGGTCTACTCCCCATCGGTCGTGGACCCAGTAGCAGCTTGCGTAGCTTCCCTCCTTTGTACCTGAGGGCGCGCTCCCTGCGCTGCCCTCGTGGGAACAGGAGCGGCGGCTGAGCCAGCCTTACGCCCTAGTACCTGAGACCAGGGTACTGATTCTCCGGTCTTCGTGGGAGCGGGCGTGGGCGGTGCCGGCTGCATTTGCGCCACTGGCTTCTTCTTTCCCTTTCCTTTGCTCTTCCCGGGAGTCTTCGCCGGGACGACAGACATCTCCGTGTCGCACGGGGAAGGGATCGTTGCGTGTCCCTCTCCTTCCCTCCTATATTTCTGGGAGATCATCTCTTCCATCTTCTTTAGAAGCTTATCCCCCAATTTAGCGACCCTTTCGTCGACGCACGTGACTAGCGTACTCGCCAGTCACGTCTCCATGCCGGGGTCTTGCTCCATCCTCCTTGCCGGCACTGTAGGGTCTATTATCTTACTTTCCCCTGCAGGGGAGGTCGGACTGCTGCCGGTAGGCCCTCGGCAGCTATTTCTTCGAGGACTCTTTCCCTCGAACTCTCCTCCTGGTCCTCCTCTCCCGCCGGCATCTCCGGTCCCGTCTCCGTTCTTATTTCGGGACTTCCCCTCACTTCGGTCTCCTCGTCGCTCGAGGACGTCAGGGGGTTCTGCTTCCTCTTCTTCGCTACACTCCCCCCTCTTGTTCTCGTCACCCGTGCGATCGTCCTCTCCTCCTGTTGTTGGGACTGCCTCTGCATCTCCTCAAATTGGCAGCGCAACTCTAGCAACTCTCGTTGCGTCTGCCAATGCTGCACTTTGACTTCCTGGAAGTCTGCTAGCTCCCTCTCTTGCGCAGCTAGTCTGTTGCCTGCATCTCCGCGTCCCTCTCGCGACCCGTTACTGGGTCCTCATACCTCTGTATGAGTAACGTTAATGCAGCCTTTATTGTGGCCGCCGACTTGTTGAGTCTTCCTCTATACACGCCATTCAGCGATTTAGACTTCTCTGTCACCAAGTCGACGGCGTTGACCGCCTCGAGAATCGCTGCAGGAAGTTCTTCCAGTGGAGCGACACTCAGCTCCTCCATCGCCTTTATCTTCTCTACTTTCCTGTTTTGGGAAATATTTGCGGGGACAAGCGCGTCTCTCAGGGTTCTTAATTCCCTGGCCCTCTCTACGAACTCCCTTTGTGCGTCGCGGAGCATCTTTATGTAGTGGTCGCCCGTAGTTGCTGGGCGACCCCTTCCTCCCTCCTGACCGACGTCTATCAGAGAGGGGCAGTAGTCCCTCCCTATTTCTCGGTCCACCGACTCAATAGTCTCCCTAACTATTTCTCTTGCTTGCCCGCGCTCTTCTTTTCCGAGCTGTGCGGACCCGCCTCCCTCCTGGTCTTCCACCACTACTACGTCGCTTTCCGACTCTGATTCGGAAGCGATGGCGCTCCTCTTTGTCTTCCTTCTCGAGCCAGAGCGTGATCTCGTGCCCGAATCTGAAGAGGAGCCTCCGTCTCTCCCTCCTCTTGCCCGTGACTTACGCTGCTTCTTTTTTTTTCTGG